>JABSTQ010007465.1:0-33136 GCA_013358835.2 Ixodes persulcatus
ACATCAGGGCATCTATTTTGAATGTCCGGCTTCCAACACGCTCCCGTTTCCATACGCCGCGAGTTGTCTTTCCGTGATGCACACGATATGCCGGAGCATTGTAGAAGGTAGTGAGAGCGCGCTAAAAGCGAGAAACCCTAAATTCTTTCCTAACCTTTTTATTCTGCGAGTTACTACGTGTGCTGTTTATGGGTAGTTTCGTCGGAACGTGGAAGGGGGAGGGGGGAGAGGGGGAGAGCAGAAGGAGCATTCCCTTTTTACCACTACCGTCCCCCCCCCCCCTCTCTTTTCCAACACCATATTGTTTGACGGTATTCGGAACGCACGCTCAGGGAGATGTCCAAACAGGACACTTCAGAACGCGTGAAGCGACACTTCACCGCCGTATGAAGTGAAAGTTAAAGTCCGGCCGTCTGCCTTCTGTTTGGACATCTACCAGGCAAACCTTACAACTTTCATCCTTACCTTCCCTGTTGCTTTTTTGTGACGTTGGTGCTCGTCAGACCTGAAGTCTCACGTAACTTTCCAATTGTATGCCTTCATTATGTCTTTGTTCGTTACGAAGGCTGCAGTTGCAACGGATGGAAGGTTAAAGCAATCCGGCCCTTCAAGGTTCGGCTCGCGCAAAGAGGCTTCGTTTTCTCAGAGAAGTGTCCTACCTTCTTCCCTCTCGAGTGGCTCAGCTTAGCTCGACCTTCAACATAGCCTAGTCTTTTCTGACAGGCAACAAGGGTGTGAGTGGCTGTCCGATTCCACGTGATGTGCACGATCTAGGCTTCCGTGAAGGAGAGAGAGAGTGTTGGCGGAGGGAAGTTTTTCCCCGGCAGAAAAGACGGAAGGAAGACGACTGTCGCGCGGAGTTGTGTGGCTTCACGCGTTCTGAAATCTACGGATCGAAAAGCCCTCGAGAAGTAAGTTTAATTTATGGTCATCAAAGAACAACGACCTTGAATGTGTGGAATTAATGTTTGACGCGCATACTCATGCATTCCTCGCAGGAGGACAAAAGAAAGCTATAGCTACCTATGCACTCGTGCACTTTGAGCGGCGATCAAAGTTCTGCACCCGCGGTGTATGCTTTTGAAATGCACAGAAAAAAGTTCCTCCAGTATGGTTCTGAGCATGCGGTGCGAAAATTGCCCAAAAATATGGTGGACCGTGTATATCCCGTATAGCAGAACATGCACTTATTTGCAACCAGTGGCCGTATCCACTGACTACAGTTGACTGCGGATGAAGCAACTATGTCCTTTTGTTTCGACTCGAATAAGCCACAACGCCTTCAGCTTTCAGGGAGAAATGGTGAAGTTCAGCAACATCACACTGAACGTGACTGCTATGCCGGTAAGCAATACCAGCACGGTGCATCGAACGTGTCTCCGACTGATGTGTTTACCTCGTCTAAACAGAAAGTGGTGTCCCGATTTCCGCCTGATGACGTCATAAAAACTGAAAGTCACTTACAGCTCCCTGTAACACCGAATTAGAGCGCAGCTCTTGAGGAAAGGTACTGAGGGGAGCGTATACCTCTCTTCGCTCCTCCTAACCTCCTCATCCTGCGTGCTACTCCTCCGTCCGAGCGGCGTCGGCGTCGCCGTTGCCGTAACCGGAAGGTCACGGGACCCCCGTGAGGTCACGAGGGTCAAGTGACCTCACGGGGGTTACGTGACGTCAGGGGGTGACATGACGTCACGGGGTCACGTGACGTCACCAGGGTCACGTGACCTCACCGGGGTCACGTGACCCCCGTGAGGTCACGTGACGTCATCGTGATGACGTCATCGTTATCGCCAGTGATGATGTCACACATGGCGATGACATCATCAGTGACATCATCAGTGACGTCATTGTGATGATGACAATGACGATGACGTAATCGTGATGACGTCACTAATAACGTCCTCGGTGACGTCACCAGTGACGTCAGGCGTCCCATAATGCACCGTGCGGTTACGCCGACGCCGACGCCGACGGTGTCGGCGACGACGCACAAGCCGGAAACGGGCGGCTAAAGGCCCCTACGCACATTAACGTTTGAGAGCGTTTGAGTGCGTTTGACTGCGTTGCGGCTGCGAGAAACCAGGATATCCCTGCTTCTTATGTCGCGTGCCAAGCTATTCCTCTATTTGGATTCTACGCTTCATATGAAGCACAGAAGTGCCGATGACTCGCTTTCGTTTCGCGACGCAACGCAGTCAAACGCACTCAAACGCAGTCAAACGCGAATGTGCGTAGGGGCCTTAAGAGCTGCGCTCTAAAATGAAAGACTTCACAATTCCCTGTAACGTCGAATTAGGGCGGAGCTCTTGAGGAGGAGGATTTAAAGGTACGGAGAGGAGGCTATGCGCCTCCTCCTCTTCCGCTAAATTTGGCAGAGAGTCTTTCCAGCTAACTTTAGCGGGAAAATGTTTCCGCTAAATTTAGCTTGGATTTTATTTAGCGCTAAATTTAGCGGGGAAATTTTTCCGCTAAATTCAGAGCGGAAGTTTTCCCGCTAGCGGGGAATTTTTTATGATAAATTTAGCGCTGAAAGTTTTTCACTAAATTTAGCGGGGAATATTTTTCGCCAGATTTAGCGTCAAAAAACTTTCGCTAAATTTAGCTGGGAAAATTTTCCGCTAACGTCAGCGGGCTATATTTTCCGCTAAATTTAGCGGCGAAAGCTTTCCGCTGAATTTAGCGGGGAAATTTACCCATAACGCAACGCACGGTGACGTTATCTATGACGTCACTGGTAACCCTCGTGACGTCACACGTGATGTCAGGTGTGACGCCATCATGGGAAACGTCCCATAATGCACCGCGCGGTTACGCCGACGGCGACGCCGATGCCGCTCAAGCCGGAAAGGGGCGCCTAAGAGCTGCGCTGTGAAAGTTCACGCTTCCGCCAGCCTTGATCCTAAGAGCTGCGCCAAACGCCTGTTCCTGCTGCAGAGTGGGAACTTATATATAATAGACTGAATTTACGTTAAGTTTAAAGTCGTTGCGTTCGTAGGAGAACGTCAGGAAGCGTCCGATACGTTTCGTTGAGAAAAGAACACTGGTTTATTTCTGAACAAGTACAAAGGGCGAAGTCACCGACACTGTCAAGGGAAAGAGAGAACAGCAAAGGGGGGAAGAGAGGCGGGGTGTAAGACGAAGCGTTCCAGATGTGTCCGAGCCGAAGGCGCGGGGAGCGACCCTCCGCTTTATGGCCCCCCTCACATTCCGGGACCCGGTAACCGCAGATGCCCGAACGAGGGCCCGTTTTCGTTTCGCGACGTTCGCTTCGTTTCTCGGAACGCGGGGCCACCGAGTTTGGCCGAATAAGCAACAACGTAAAAATATATTCTACAAACATCTCCCCCCGCAATGAGCATACAATTGCTCATTAGTTCAAAGACTCTAATGGATACAGAAGTTGGACCTGTCGTTTAATGACCTTTCCGTGGGGGATCCTTAATGTACATGAACGCACGCGTCCATCGCGTTCAGGTGAAGTTTTGACAACACGGCCCGTGCACCAATTCTGCCGTGGCTGTAAATGTTCATATACAATTACGAAGTCTCCCTCCTGTTCGAGGCGGGGCTTAGGCCGCACGTCCTGAGGCTTCCTGGCTCCTGACGACGACCATTCCCCGAAGTGAAGAACCCAGGGGTCCAGTGGAGGTGGGAGAATTGGTAACGTAACGAACGGTTTAATTACATGGTAGCGATACAGTCGTCAAATCCAAGAGAACAAATGGAGCCCTCACGCCCCGCCTTATATAGGGGTCCGTTCTCTCCCTCTCTCTCCACCAGGGCAGCAGGTGCGACCGCCACGTGCTTTGCAGCTGGGTCCGCCGCGTCGTAGCCAGAAATGAGTCATAGCCAAGGTTCTCCGCAGTTAGGCCAGGCCTCTCTCCCCTTCCGGAGCGCACGAACCCACACGCACACACACACACGTCCCGTTGACGTCACGGACGCGTTGAGACACGTTTTGGGCAGGCTTCGACAGGTGGCCGGCAGTCCTGACACGTCGGGACTCGTTTCGGGACTCGTTTCCGCAGCGTTGAAACTCGGAAAAGGTTGCCGAAGGTTCCATTCTTAACAGCCCCTCCGGGGCCAATGAAACCTCGAATGGCCGGTGGTACAATCGCTGGCCTGAAGAGGTGGGCTTGGAGTAGGCCTTGAGAAGACGCTGCAAGCACCAAACAAACACCCAAACCTCTCAACGGAGGCATCAGCGGAAACGTCCCCCACAACACCACGCCACACCGCAGTCAAACGCTCGGAATTCGCCAAAGACCCGCCAGACTGGATTACGGATTACCAAAATTTGGTACAATTCCGGGTATCGAGACCCCCTGTCACCAAAAAAAACTCATTTTTCCAACGAGGTCACTAAGAACAAAATACAAAAGACAAATACTTTTCGCAATTTGTGAGGTCATTTTGGGGTTTCAACGAAGTGCCCCCACTTAGATCCTCATTCCCGTGGATGACGAAAACCTCTGAGATCATCCCTACTATTTTTCGTGATGTCAGAAAAATCTGCTCAACCCATCGGCATTGCCGTTAAATTTGCCTTTCCTTTTTCTTACGCTGAAGTCACAGTGATCGATTTTCACGTGATTTCTAGACGTGAAAATGCGGTCCTTATAGCGTCGATAAAACAATCCGCCTCTTTCATTCCCCGTCACATTGGTCCTAGCAATCTCCTGAGCTGTACAGCGAAACCCTGACACACTAGGGTCGCTCTTCTGCTCGACTGTCAAAGACACTCTGTCTACTCGTAGCAGAGGACCAAAGTTACGCGACGCCGGAGCTACGAGAGATCTTTCACTGATCCCGTCTTCCTCCGCCTTTTTCGCCGGCGCGTTGGGACGGCGTACGCTTTCTAGTGCTACGAGGTCAGGCTGTTCTACAACCTGGTCCCTCTCATCCCGGTTTTCTGCCTCCAACTCTGGGAGTGCTTGCTCCCCGTCAGCTGCCTCTGGCTCTGGATCCCTCGTCAACAAAGGGGCGACCTGACGCGATTTGGACCTCGTACACGACTGAACTAGCCCTTTTCCCAGTT
This sequence comes from Ixodes persulcatus, assembly GCA_013358835.2. Lineage (NCBI taxonomy): Eukaryota > Metazoa > Arthropoda > Arachnida > Ixodida > Ixodidae > Ixodes > Ixodes persulcatus. The sequence goes on from JABSTQ010007465.1 coordinate 5,039, forward strand.
GTTGACCCCTTTCGCGCAGCAGGAAATCTGACCGGTTAGAAAACAAATAAGGATACTCCAACGGGACTGTTTGCGAGACAGCCGCCTCTGTCACTAGCTCTCCGAACGGGCCAGTTATCCTTACTGTCGCCATAGGCAGACAGACACTGTGCTTTTCAAGCAGCTGCTTGATCCAAACTACCTTTCCAGTAAAATCGGAGGTCGTTACATACGACGGATGAACAACGTCCATCGTCGCTGCACTGTCCCGAAGCACCCTGCACGGCTTTCCGTTTACCTGGAGCTCGTGAAGATAGGGACGAAGAAGCTTCAGGTCCTTGTCACTACCGTTCACGTACGAGAACACAACCCGCGGTTTCTTACATCTGGCCGCTGTGTGTCCCGGCTCCTGACAGTTGTAGCACAGGAACGGCTTCCTTGCCTCGAACTGCCCTGTTGGGCTTTTCCGCGCCTCGTCTCCGTTCGAGTGTTCTGCGCTCTTTTCTGGGAACTTTTGTCCTGCTTCGGGCTTCTCGGGCCCGTTTTCTCGCGAGTCATTTCCCTGTCGGAAGGTCTTGCGCTGATCGCTTCGGCCGGATTCGCTTTCCTCTCCGCTCAGCTTTCTACGCGTTGCGTACTCTTCGGCTAGCTCAGCGGCCCTTTCGACAGAGTCGACTCCCACCCTGTCCTGCACCCAGAGCTTGACTGACTGCGGAATGCTACGAAAGAACTGTTCGAGGCACACACACTCGACTACCTGGTCTCGGCTTTCGTACACTTCCTCGCTCTTCAACCATTCTATCAGGTTGGTTTTAAGCCCGTACGCGAATTCCGAGCAGCCCTCGCTGCTCTTTTTGGATGCGTTTCTAAACCTTTGACGGAACGCCTCGGCAGAAAGGCGGTACCGCTTCCAAAGGCTGGACTTCACCTTGTCGTAGTCGTCCGCGTCTCCAGCACTAAGGCGCGCGACAACCTCTGCAGCCTCACAGGGCAACAGAGTCAAAAGCCGTTGCGGCCACGTTTCTGGGGCGAAGCTCAACTTCTCACATGTCCTCTCAAAGTTAACTAAGAATAGGCCCACGTCTTCCCCAACTTTAAACGGCTGCATGAGCTTCTTCATTTGATACGACTCGGTCTCACTTGCTCGTACCGGAGCCCCAACTCTACTGTTCTGCGAGTTTAATCGCTGTTGTTCAATTTCGAGCTCTAGCCTTTTCAGCGCTCGCTCCTGGTCTCGTTCCTCTTTCGCTGCAGTCTGTTCTCGCTCTCGTTCCTCTTTCGCTGCAGCCTGTTCTCGCTCTCGTTCCTCTTTCGCTGCAGCCTGTTCTCGCTCCTCTCTTGCTGCAGCTTCACTCTTAGCGTTCTGAAGCAGTTCCCACGCAATTTTAATTTCCTCTGCTTCCGCGCTCTCTGAAATCGCTTTACTGATCTCAGATTTCTTCATCTTTTGCTCCACCTCCACACCCAATTCTTCACATAAACAGAGTAAATCTGTTCTCAGTAACCTCATCAGATCCATGATCGCTGCTCTTTAGCTTTGGCTTTGCAATAAAACTTGTCGCGAGGTTGTACACAAACCTAGCGCACGAGTCAAACACTAAGGATTCCCAGCAGTTCAAAATTAATTACCCATAATCTGAAGCCTGGCGAATCTCAAAGCAAAGTCCAAACGCTCACCCACAGATGTAGCACGATGTCGCATGGTCCGATCCCAACCGCTGCCAACCAGTTGGTCGAGGCGGGGCTTAGGCCGCACGTCCTGAGGCTTCCTGGCTCCTGACGACGACCATTCCCCGAAGTGAAGAACCCAGGGGTCCAGTGGAGGTGGGAGAATTGGTAACGTAACGAACGGTTTAATTACATGGTAGCGATACAGTCGTCAAATCCAAGAGAACAAATGGAGCCCTCACGCCCCGCCTTATATAGGGGTCCGTTTTCTCCCTCTCTCTCCGCCAGGGCAGCAGGTGCGACCGCCACGTGCTTTGCAGCTGGGTTCGCCGCGTCGTAGCCAGAAATGAGTCATAGCCAAGGTTCTCCGCAGTTAGGCCAGGCCTCTCTTCCCTTCCGGAGCGCACGAACCCACACGCACACACACACACGTCCCGTTGACGTCACGGACGCGTTGAGACACGTTTTGGGCAGGCTTCGACAGGTGGCCGGCAGTCCTGACACGTCGGGACTCGTTTCGGGACTCGTTTCCGCAGCGTTGAAACTCGGAAAAGGTTGCCGAAGGTTCCAAAGTCCAGTGGGCTTGGTGGGTCGGGAGTGGTGCGCAGAACGTAATTCGTTTAAATACTCCCGACGCCACCTTCTCCAGAACTGGTCAGCAAGCGCCTGCCTGTGTTTCCAGCGCCTCTGAATGTCGGCAGCGCTGGGCTCAGAGACGAGGCGACGTTCGCTTCGTTTCTCGGAACGCGGGGCCACCGAGTTTGGCCGAATAAGCAACAACGTAAAAATATATTCTACAAACATCTCCCCCCGCAATGAGCATACAATTGCTCATTAGTTCAAAGACTAATGGATACAGAAGTTGGACCGGTTGGACCTCCCTACAAGAAAATGCGCTGGTGTGAGCAGGTCTGGTTCGGATGTCTCAGCGTAGACGAACGTTAGAGGCCTGGAATTTAGTACAGCCTCGACTTCCGTCAACACTGTGCTCAGTTCTTCGAATTTCAGAAACCCATGACCCAAGACCTTTTTTAGAACAGTCTTGACGCATCGCACCATCCGTTCCCAAAACCCGCCCCACCAGGCAGCCCTCTCAACAATAAATTTCCACTGCACACGGAGGGACGCGAACACAGCAGAAACCTCCTCTCTCCGTATGCAGTTCCAAAGTTCTCCGAGTACCCTGTCGGCCCTGCGAAATGTCTGAGCATTGTCAGTCAGCACAACACGACACACTCCTCTTCGAGAGATGAAGCGTCTGAACTCCAGGATGAACCTTTCCGCTGTCAGGTCACTGACAAGTTCCAGGTGCACAGCTCTCGTGACGGCACATGTTATCACGAGGATGTAGAACCTTTTCACAACACCACACTCCTTGGCGAAGAGAGGACCCGCGAAGTCCATGCCTGAGACTTCGAGGGGATCCGCTGGATTGACTCGCAGTCCCAGCCGGAGTGCTGTAGGCTCACTGGCCGGCTTGCAGTGAAGCCTAACACAGGTCACACATCGTTTAAGCATCCTCTTCGTCGCCTGCCTAGCCTTTATAATCCTATACTTCTCTGGTAGTTGAGCCACTATGTCCTGAAAGCCCGCATGGAGTAAGCGTTCATGGGTAGCGCGTATCGATGTCCTGATAGCGAATCGAATGTTTGATGGGCTAGGGGTTGTCGTTGGTCCTTGTGTTGACAATCTCCCTGTTGTCCGCGGCGAGGCACTCAAGAAAACGATCACCCGAATGAGAGACGCGATAATGAGGAAGAGGAGGGCGAGCAGGATTTTAACGGCCTTCGGTTTCTTGTTCGGTACCTCAATTTCCTCAACTTCACGTTCGATGGTCGGGACTTTATCTTTGATGGCTTGTGAGGGCGGTCGAGCCAGGCTGGCCCCCTGGCGGTCGTCGGGGTGAATCTTTCTTAAAGCCGGACGAAGTGTTGTTGTTCTAGTGGGCGTGCTTGTTGATGACCTTGCGGTTCTCGTTGGCATCTGTGATGACGAGCTAACTGTTATCATAGGGGATGTTAATGGCCTTCCGGCTGTCGTCAAGCATACGTTGGCGGCGTTGTTCACCTTCAGGGGGCCCTGCAGAGTCCACCCGAAGATGGTCTCAACGGCGGTCAGTGAAGGGCTGACGCGGTGCACGTTTCCGGTGGTGACCTTCCAATAGTAATCTGCTCCTATTAGAATGCTCACTCCACGCTCCCCTTGACAGTTCCCCACAGGTAGATCAGCGAGTGTGATCCCTTGCCCTTGTAGGCTGTTGATCAGGTCACCATCAGTGATGCCCAAAATCTCTCCGCAGATCTCCGGAACCTCCAAGGCCTCGATGACGATGTCGGCGTCTCCGTGGTGGCTTCGAAGTATAAGCTTTACCCGGCGACATCTTCTTTTCGTACCACCCGCCGACTCACCGAAAGCGAATATCGTTAACTCCTCCTCTCCAACTGGTCTACATCGAAGTTTTTCGGAGGTGTCTCGACGGATGAAGGTTCGCTGACTGCCTCCATCGATTAGTGCTCGCAGGGAAGTCTCGGTCTGACCCCTTGCTCGCATCCTGGCCGTTTGAAGGAGCACTTGATTGTGGCTGGTTGTACAGGCGCTCGAGATGCCAATAAACTGAGGTGGGGTTGAGTCAGAGCTTGTCGACTGCCTTGCTCCTGCCCACTCGGGGTCGCACATCACGGTTAGATGTCTTCCAGAACACCTTGCGCACGATAGTTTCTGGGCGGACCTGCGCTCTCGGGAGCGATGAAACTGCTTTGTGCACCGAAAGCACCTGTTCTCCGCCTTCAGTTTTTTCTTATTTTCTTGGATCGTTAGGGGTGACGTGCACTTCTCCAAGATGTGTTCGTTAGAGCCGCAGAATACGCAGCGCTTCATTTCTGACTTCGCGGCGCTGGTCAATGCTGCCGCAGAGCATCCCTTTTCGAAGCGAAACTCTCGGCGGCGCGATTCGGGTGTAGTTCGTTGGTTCGCGTGGGGAGTGAGCTGTCGGCATTTTTCTGTGGTCTCCACCTCAATTTCAATAAACTCAAGCAGCCTCGCGAGGTCGTCTCTGCCTTCGGTCTGTGGTCGCTTTTCGACAATCAAACTCCGATTGTATCTGAGAATGAGCTCAGGAGGAAGAGATCTCTAGAGAACAGTGTGCAACAGTACCCCATACGAATCTGAGTCAACTCCCAAGCTTTTGAGGCTCCGCATGCGTGTCTGCACATCGTCATAGAGCCCGCGGAGCCCATTCGCCGCGTCTGACATAGTGATTGGTTTAACGTTCAACAGGTGCGTGAGATGATCGTTGACGATGACGGAGGGTTGACCGAACCTCTTCCTTAGTAGTTCTACGGCCGTGTCATAGTTGCCCCCGGTTACCGGAATACCTTTGATGACAGACTCCGCTCGGCCGACCAGATACACTTTGAGATATTTGAACTTGTCTACGGGAGACAAGGCGGGGTTCTGGTCGATTGAGGATTGAAACTGATCCCAGAATGTCTGCCACTCCACCAGCTCTCCGTTGAACTTCGGTAACTCCAACTTGGGTAGCTTTACGTTTGGGACAGTTGCGCCGTTTCCCCCTTGTACCTCCGTGCGAGACACGTTGCTAGAGGTAGAGGAGGTTGTCTCGTTGTTCGTTACTTCTTGTAGCTGCCTCAAAGCTCTAGTTCTGGCTATGCTGATAGCATCTTCATAACCGAGGCTAGCTTCCGTTTCCTCTTCGATATCGTTCACGTCAGTCAGGTCGGCTACTTGTTGGTCAAGCTCACGAAGCGATTTTTCTTTTAAAGCAAGGAGAGAAAGTTTTTCGTCAAGCTCACATTTCTCCAATGGAGCTCCTTTCATTGCTGTGGTCATTTCGTTGATAACCCTGGTGACCGCAGCTCGGACGACCGCTCGTTTTTTCTTCAGTTTCTCCATTGCAGCCGCTCGTTCACGTTGTTCGTTGGCTTGAGTGTGTGAGGCTGTCGCTGCTTCCGTTGAGTGTCTGTTTGCCAGAATGAGTTCTCTGACGTTCTCCCGGGTTTCGGCACCAAAATTGTGGGAACTTATATATAATAGTCTGAATTTACGTTAAGTTTAAACTCGTTGCGTTCGTAGGAGAACGTCAGGAAGCGTCCGATACGTTTCGTTGAGAAAAGAACACTGGTTTATTTCTGTACAAGTACAAAGGTCGAAGTCACTGACACTGTCAAGGGAAAGAGAGAACAACAGCAAAGGGGGGAAGAGAGGCGGGGTGTAAGACGAAGCGCTCCAGATGTGTCCGAGCCGAAGGCGCGGGGAGCGACAATCCGCTTTATGGCCCCCCTCACATTCCGGGACCCGGTAACCGCAGATGTCCGAACGAGGGCCCGTTTTCGTTTCGCGACGTTCGCTTCGTTTCTCGGAACGCGGGGCCACCGAGTTTGGCCAAATAAGCAACAACGTAAAAATATATTCTACATGCAGGTTGCTGTAGAGCGTGACAGTCTACGGAAGCTCCGACAGGCAAGAATTGGGACTCCAAGGATGCAACGACACTCGCGTTCTCTAGTGCTCTTTTAAATAACATCGACGCCCAACGACAGAATAGCGACATTCTTGCGTTTGGGTGTCTTAACGGCATGAGGCCCCGTCTTTTCTGACTTCAATTGTTGCAACTTTGGGACCACGTTTCATGCAAGGGCTGAATGTTGTACTAAACCCACCAGTCGGAAACGCGTTCAGCGCACCATAAAACCAAAAGCAATTCGGAAGTGTCTGCATTTAATTCAACCCAAATTCGCCATTTTGTTCAACTTCGTAGTTCACGCCACAAGTTATGTTGCACGAGAAGAACGGCAAGATGCAACTACACGGTCTCACAGGTTCGGTCTTCGACAACATCAGCGCAGCACTGAATATCACGTAAGATTCGTTTTTTGTGTCTTTTCTGCGCACGCCGCGATAGAGTTTCTAGAGTAGATGAGGATTTTGAGTAACCAACGTGGCAATAGTCACCTGGCCGAACGCCATTAAGAGTGCAGATAGTGTATGTTTAGAGCAGAATATGAGTACGTTTATGATCCATCTTACGTGATTCAAATTTGGGAAACTAAGGCCGCTGCGAGGGATGCGGGAAACCGCCCTAGAAGGCGGATTCACGTGGCGTCTTCCAGTTCAAACACACGCCAGACACTATATGCTTCTGCACCTTTTCCCCGCGCCTTGTATGCACGAAGGTTGTGTTTTCTAGTTCGCTCGAGTTCTTTCGCATTATGATCGACTGCGCCAACCAGAGTCATAGAGAACATAAAGGAGCGCTGGCTGCTACTAGATTTTAATACATGCCGGTGTTTTCTAAACTTTAGACGAGTGGGCGATCATGAAATCGGAACGTCGGTAGCCAAAATGACCTCAATAATTGCCGCCAGAGAGTCTTAAAGAAAGAAAACAGTGGTGCAAGCACGATGTCTGCAGTGCAAATACTGTCCCGGTGTACTTACTATCGTCGACTGAGCCACTCGCCATGTTTGCGGCTTTCGCTAGCAGCAAAAAACGACTCAATAACTAAACGTTTGCGCACAAACAAATAGTGAAAATGGCGTGCGCTTTTCATCAACATGGGAGAACTCAAAGGCGCTTCAGGAAACCATCTTAGAGCCCAGAGCAGCCGAAGCGATAATAATCACTACAAGTTAGCCACAGATCAGTGATATAAATAATTTGCTTCCGGACTTGTGTAGACAGTCGAGTAACAATTTGTTTGAAAAAAAATGTCTTACGGAACCAATGCACAAAGTGTGCGCGCAGATTTGATTCTAAGTCTTTGTCTTCTAGCTACGACGTGGTTTTGCCGGAAGATTCGATGTGGGGATCCATACTAGAGGACGGCAGCTACACAGGTATGCTCAAGGCTGTTCACGAAAAGGTGAGGCGCTAAATTTGCCTGTTCCGCGAGGAGGAGAAACTTTCGTGGAAACGCGGCTGTTACAGAGTGTGCATCAGGTGGTGCTTCCCGGTAATGTTACAAGGTGAACTTGGTACGCAATTTATGTGTCGACCACGCGAACGCCGTTGTGCCGAGCGTCAGTGAAAGAAAGTACGTCTGTCAATTTCTAGTGGTCCGATGGGAATTGAAAGCGAAGTTTCTCCCTCGCAGTCGTACATCAGGACCCGCTATTGCACGACTCCCCGTTTTTTTATGAAGCCCAAGTGCTTGTTCTCTTCTCTCTCACCCCCTGCGCACTTTCCCTCCATATGAGCGAGCTCGCTCGATCTACAAATCGTAAATAAGACCCATTTCCTACAGTACCGGTTTGACTATGTTTGACTACTTTATGGGGAATCAGGTCAAGGTACACACAGAGGAACAGAAGGAAGGGAGGAGGTCAAAGCGTGCGACGACGTCAGAGCGTGGAGCTTTGATTGGAAGGATAGTGGGTAGGCACAAAGGCTATTGGCAACCCCAGCTAACCTTAGGGGTCGCCACTATCGGACAAATATGGCGGTTTTAGACAGGTCGTGCCGTGCTGTGTGCCAGCTCAACACACAAAGCCCGGGTCTTAGCAGGCAAGCGGTGGACTCAAAATGGTTTCCCCGTTTTTATTCACAACGTTTAAAACTTGCGGCGATGCGTTGGAGTAAGCGAGCTTTCAGAGAAAGAGACGTTCTTTGCGGAAGCGACGGAATCACTGCGGTGGTGATGAAGGATGATAAACCCGCAATGTCTGGTTTACGAGGTAGCGCAGGTTGTGCTGAGGGCGACTTCGCAACATGCTTATTCGCCAGTAATACCAGAGTCATCGGAACAACTGTCCCATCGCGCCAACAGCCGAGAACATGGAATCGCGGAAGCCACAAGAGTCGAGCAGAAATAAAGAAAGGGCCTAACTTTTTTTTTTGTTTTATGTTTTCTTGTTAGGTTGATGTACGTTTTGCTGGAGGCGCGAATAGTCCCTTACGAGGTGAAAACGGCAGGGAGGCGCTTCAGATGTCCCCCCTCCTGCACGATCATCCTTCGACAACTCTATAACGGTACAGGCTAGTGCTCTGGCAACCCGCAGTACCGTTGGGAGTGCCACGGCGCACTCGAAGAGTATTGAAGCAACAGCATATAAACCTTGGTCCTCTATGTTCGATCCAACTCTCTGGCTCTTGCCATTATTCGATACATGATTGACGACGAAACCGCGAGCACCTGTACGTTTGCCACTCCGTTTGTTTGGTACCAGTACATGCATGCGACTGCCCTTTGGAATGGCGTCAGCTCTGGAGCTGGTTCAAAAACAAATGCGAGAAATACTCGAAGGTCTGTCGGGAGCCAAAGTGTATATCGACGACATAATTGTCTGGATACAACAGAAACCGCACATAACGAGTGTAATTAAGCCGAGTCGAAGCCTAATTGAGGATGTTCCCGGCTTTATGACCTCAGATTACAAGAAGCACAGCGCTGTCTAGAGCGTATTAACTATTTTTCAGATTTCATACCCAATTAGTCGTCAATAAAAGAGCTACTACGTAGTCACAAAAAGTTTGGGGTGTGTTTATGTTTATATTGCCTACAACGTAGTCTGCCTAAACGGGCGACTTGTCTCCCACCTTTAGATGAGCGATTTAGCCAGTGCTGCACATCCGATAGCCTGGGGGTCTTTAGCGTGCACCACGTAGTAATAATAATGATTATAATTTTATTCACCATATCAAATATGGTTGGAGCTGGAGAAAAGAGCTGACAAAGCAGTTTGACGGGTCTCCGGCCCCATCAACTGGTACACAGCGGGGGCGAAGTTTCGTACAAAGCAAAAAAAAAAAAAAGTAACAGCAAAATAAACGAAAACAACCACAAATCGTTATTGTGGTAAAACAAAAATAAGTTCACTAATAGGTCATCAACTACACATGAAATAAACAATGACAAAAATATGCTGAAGAAAATGCCACCTTAAAACAAGACATACGATAAACAACAGCATGATAATATCAAAAGTAGATAGTCACCTAACTCGCGCGGACTAGATGATATTATATCAACATTCGAATTTATAAAATTTTTTAGTAATGTTGGAAGTGCTTTTTCTAAACGCCTGAAGGCCGTAATTTGCCGCGATGCATCAACCATCCAGAAATCTGAGTGGCGAGTAGAATGTGTTACTGTTATTTTCCTAAGGGATAACAAGCTTAACAGGAAGCAATTTACCACAAAATATCCTTGTTTATACTTCATGATAAGCCTGTATTCGTATAGTTGATGCATTTTAGTACCCTCCTTTTTCAAAAGTTTGGTTCATCTGAAAAAGATAAGGCAAGTCACACACGAGTCTTAACGCTCTCTTTTGTAGTAAGAATATTCTTTATAAATTTGTTTTTGTAGTGGTATCCCATACCAGATGACAATAGTTCTAATGAGATACAAAGAATGTGTAATACAGAAGTAGTTTAACTTGATGGAAGAATTCGACGGTGTCGATGTATCAGACCTTTTATACGAGCAAGTTTTGAACTAACGTACGCTGTCCAAGACATGTTTTTGAAAACAACACGCCCAGGGTCTTGAACGTGTTGACCATTTCTATGGGGGACGAGTATAGACCCTTTCTTCAAGGGCGCCGCCATCTTGAATTGTCGTCACTGCCAGTATGGGCGAAAACATTGTTTTACCGTCGCCACGCCAATAAAATGCATTTAGGAGAAAAGCGTAACCGTCAGCCATTCTCGTTTTCTCTTCCCTCTATTTTTTTACTAATTGCAGGTTGAAACGTTTTAATATTTTTTCGTCGCCTATGCCGGATATGCCTACATGGCGGTCGGGGGCGAGAGTAAGCGGAAAAGGTCTATAGAATGATGTCGCTCGAAAGGGTAATTTTCCTGTTTTGGGGGACTAAAAAGCATAGCTTTAGTTTTGTCTTTATTTATTATTGGATATTTTATGTAGACAAAGCTTCCAACCTTCTCAAGATGTCGGCTACTTGTACAATACCGCTGCAATTTCGAGACGATATAAAAATACTGGTATCATCAGCGTAAATGATAAATTTAGCTTGTGGTGCAATATTAAGGATGGAATTTATGTATATATTAAAAATGAGCGGACCAAGCATATTTCCTTGGGGTACTCCCAATTTTATAGGTTTTAAATCAGAAGCGTGACCCCCGATGTGCACATATTGACGCCTGTTTTCCAGGTATCACATAATAAGCAGTGTCGCATGCCCTCTAATACCGTAAATATAAAGTTTCTGAAGAAGCAAACCATGCTTATTAAAGTCGAATGCATTAGTAAAATATATAAATATACGTAGCACTACATTTTTGTCTTCAAAATTACGTAAAATAAATTTGTTTTGGTCCAACAAACCTAGTTTCGTGGAACGTGTCTTTCTAAACCCGAACTAGGATTCCGTAAGATTGTTATGGTTTTTTGTAAACGTGTGCGAGATAACTAATGATAATTTTCTCTCAACATTTCGAAAGCACTGGAAGGAGAGACGCAGGTTTATAGTTATTTTTGTTATTTTTGTCACTTTTTTTTATAAAGAACAACCACTTTTGCTATTTGCATTTTTGTAGGGAATATGGCTGTCTCTAGGATAATATTAAAAATGTGTGCAAGACACCAGCTAACGGTATCCAAAACATATAGTACTGGTTGTATTTGTATATCATCAGCGTCGCAGCTATTACTAACGGTTACGCTACGAAACACTGCTATTATTTCGTTTTCAGTTACAGGATTTCGATAAATAGTTTTCCCAACTCTTCTTTGTATATAAACACTAGTCAATAAAAGCGTTTGCAGGAGAGCTACCTGTAAGTGTCAAGTTGTTATGAGTTATAAACTCCATATTGTTTTGCGTTTCATCCCGGTGCAACGCTGAATTATGTTTTCGCCACAGCAGGTCAGTACCAGTTGTTGACACACTGAAATAAATGCGGTAATAAAGAGCTCTTCGTTTGGTCAATTCGTTGTTCAAGTTATTTCTGTACTTCTTAAACATTTGAAGTTTATCTGGGTCTTTAGTTTTAACAAAATGTGTATATAGCATATTTGATATTTGTATTTTGCAATTAGTTCAGCTGTTATCTAAGATTTACGAGCTCGCTTATAGCATCGTACAAATTTACAAGGAAAATCACGTTTATAAATAATCCTAAAAGTCTCTAGAAACGCCTCGTACGCCTCATTCGCGTTCGTTTTCTTGAGTACATCAGCCCAGCTTTCATTTCACAAGCTGTTTTTGAAGCTGTCTGACGATCAAGAATGATACATTAAATCAAAGTACGTTTTTTAGTATATTTGTATGTGCAGGCGTGTTTGTCTACACAAACAAATGTCTCAAGGAGGTTACTGATGACGCAGGTCGAAACCCCTGATATTACCATTTGTAGCTCAAAGTTGGTTGCAAACAAGTCAATTAGTGTTTCGGATGCGGTGGTGACTCGTGTTGGTTGATTGATGACAATCAATCAACCAACACGAGTTGATACCAAACTATGAATTGGTATCACTTAACATGTCAGCATTAAACTCACCTCCCTTTATCACTTTATACTTGCTTTCTTCAATAAATGCAAACAAATGATCTAACAACTCAAAGATTTTGAGATATTACAATCGGGGGGGGGGGGGGGCGATAGAAAATAGATATGATTTTTTTTTATTTCTTAGTATTGAAAGCACTTTTTAATCTAAAGTCGAACGACAGTGATCTATCAAAATATCGTAACTCGCACTTTCTTTCATTAGCATAGAAACACAAGCGCCACGCTGAGTTGGTTGGTTTACGCAATGGCAGTTATATTCGGGTACTTTGAAAACATCGCTATCGCATTTATACCATTTTTCGGATAACATAATTATCTCAAAAGGAACGTAGAGTACGCGAAATAACAAACCTCAGTCAACAGATTTATTTTTGGCGGATCTGGTATTCAGATGAAAACATTTAAATGAGGTGGCGCATTTTGCGTCTAAACGATTCCTCAGTTCACGTGGTAATAAAGTGCCAGGACTTGCTTTTTCGAATGTAATAACCAAAAGCAAAAAACTCTAGCCTGGAACATAACGAATAAGTTAACCAATTTTCTGAAGGCCGCCGAGGTTATTCACAACGATTGCTCGCTCACCGTCTTTCTCGAGTACAAGGATTGTTTCTTGCTTGTGCCATACGTACTGGTATCGTTTTGCACTGGCCCAGTCGTTTGCGGCGCGGAGCAGGACTCGATTCGGTCTAGCCATGTCTTCTCGGATAAAGATTGGCTCCCGGTTTTTCTTCAGTTCCTTCTTTTTTTCAAGCCACTGCTCGCGAGTTCGTTGCTTTGCGAAGCGAACAATGATCACGTGAACTTGTCTTGGCCTCAAGTGTAGCCGGTGAGCCGACACCACCTTAGCTTCCTAAATATCAGGTACAGCTACTTTAGTCGCTACTTCGTTCAGTTTTTCTAACAACTTCTCGCCATTGGTCTGCGGAATACCATGGAACTCGAGGTTTAAGCGCCAGCTTCTCCATTCTAGTTCATTTATTTCGTCTTTCAGCTGAGAAATCTCGTCTTGACATTTACACTCTTCGATTTTTTAAACCCTCGCTTTCAAGTCTTTGATGACCACGTTCTGACTAGTCTGCTGTGTCAGGATTTCATCATACTAGTCTGACATCATTTGTACTCAGTTTTCTATGCCATCTACAGTTCCTTTGAGGCTCTTGAGAATCTCGGGCTTTTCACTGAATGTGCTGAGCATGCGGGTAATATTGACTTCTGATGGTTTGGTCTCCTTCGCTGACTGACTTCCCTGTAAGCCTTTCCTGGATGTCGGGCTCTTCCATTCCTTTGCTACTCTCTCGCTTTTCTTTTAAACGAAGCTTCAGTAATACCAATGCATGATCCAAAATGATAGCTGTAAGAACGCTCGAAGCGGATTCTAACACTTCCATCGTCTGGTAGAGGAAAACCACACTGCAAAATTTCATCGCCAGGTTTTGACATAATATATACAATGATGGCTGTATGGCAGCAGCAGCGGCGGCGAACAATCGGTAAACAAAAACGGCTTACTCAGCCAACCTGGGAATACAGGACGATGCTTTAAAGGCTGAACTCCATGGGACGAATATGCTGCGAATAACCGACGAATTTTGCCCGGCGGCTTTTGCTCTGCGCGTGGAATCAACACACTGTCTGCTACGTCGCGCGCAAAGCGAGCGTGCCGTCGGGCGGCGTTCGCCAGTTATTCGTCACATAATTCGTTCCATGGAGTTCAGCCTTTAGGGTAATACCTCAGCGCCGCCGCTGCTGCCAGTGTCGTGGCCGGTCGAAAACAACTGGTTATGCAGTGTCCTCGTTGCTTGCCCACTCTTTTGGCCGATTCCGGCGTCGATGTTCTAGCGGATGACGGAAAAGACGTCCCCCGTTGCCAACCTCCAGGGAATGCTGTGTCAGCCTGGAAGATACACTGCCGCATGGCGGTACGATGCCCATCCACATCGAAATGGGCAGGGGTGGGGATTGAACCCAGGATCCCTGGTTTCTGCAGCGCGAGCTTTGGCTCCACGTGCTACTGAGTGCACGAGCGTACTCAGTACACCAATGTAGCGCCTTCCTAACGTTCTCTCGGTGAAAGTAAAGTCGTAAGTATCTGGGACAATCGGGGGTGGTGCCGTAAGGCTCAGGACGAAGGAAACGTTCCGCATCGTTCTTATCTGGTGAGTATCAAAGGTAGGAACGAGTTGTGACGAAACCGGATGCACCTCCCACGAGAATTTGGTGCAGCAAGATAATCGTCCTAAAGCACAGAACAGATCCCAAACTTTACAATCCTTTGTCCCTGCACATGGAGGTCAAGGAACTGGCGTTCAAGAGCCTTCGTCTGGAAGCATTATTAGAGACAGACCCGTGAATACAGGGTACTCGTCAACATTTATAAACATTCCTGTCCGGCAATCAACACGTGCACGAGAGCCAGCCCACCGGCTGTGTAGGACGACAGTTGCAAAAAACATTATTGAATTCGATTATTCTACCCTTGCTTGTAAGAAAAAAGAAATGTAACGGTCCTGGCTACTGCTCTTGCAACTTACGGCAACGTGTGCTATGCCGCCGCGCACTCACAGGACCCTCAAGCAACAACACAAAACAACTTCATCCTCTTTATTCAATCCAACTCTTTGCGTCTTGTCATTATTCGATACGAACCCTTGAGCGCGCGCGCGCAGCAAAGGAACGACGGGAGGCATGGAGCGTGCCCTGGAGGCTGGGAGTTCAAAAGACATGCCCTGCCGTTCTCATTTACGCACTGTGTACGTCGAATCAGTGAAAACTAGAACATCGTCTGCTCTGTGCGTTAGGTCCTACGTTTGTACTTCGAACGTCAGACCCTGCCTGGTCAGACTCTGCGCTGGGAGCAGTCGACACCCTTGCTAGCTCTGATTGGAGAGAGACAGTAGGTAGACGAAGGCGACAAGTCTTTACGGCTGCCCAATATCCTTCCTATCAAAGCGTGGTGCTATGACGCCACGTCACGCTTCCATCACCCCCCTCCTTCAGTTTATGTCCGTGTTACAGACTTGCACACGTTTTAAAATAGTGAATTTGAATACTTGAATATTTAATATTTATTTTATTCTTTTATAGCATACTGCAGATCCTGATGGTCCAAGCAGGGGTGTATACAACAAAATTTATTGTCCGCATTACAAGACATATACGCCACAAAATTGTAGTATCTGGAGTAACAGGCCGAAGGGGGTTGTTTGCTGGAGCATCTTTATTGCAGGACTGCCGGAGTACAACACAGCCAAAGCTGAGGGAGCTAAACAGCTCCCTCAGCTTTTCAATTGTTTCTTCGGCCGATATGCTGTTCATCACGAAAACCTCGGGCCACATGGAGTAAGAGTCGACGCTCACCAGAAAATGACGGCCTTGGAAAGGTCCCGCAGAATTCAAGTGCAGCCTTTGCCACGGAGGAGTTGGCCAGGACCACGGATGCAGCGGGGCCGGACCTGGAATACCTGCTGCTGTTGGCAGGCGTCACACAACCTGACGCAATATTCAATACCGCATCGACCTCAGGCCACCATGCATAGCTGCGTGCCAGTTCTTTTATCCTTAGAATTCCGGGATGCCCTTCATGCAGCTCTTCCAGTACACGATGGCGCAGTCCCTGTGGGATAAACACCCTCATTCCCCACAAAAGGCAAATCTGGTGCCATGTCAGCTCGTTTCTTCTCGCAGTGTCACGCTTTAGACAATCCTCTACATTTGCGGTCCACGCACCGGCGAGGCACTTTGCCACTTGACAGAGCTTATTATTTTTCGCTGTAAATAAGGCGATCTCTTGGCTGCTTATCGGAAAAGACTGCAGGCGAAGACTGAGGAACGCCGCTACGTCATTCTCGCCGTCTTTAACTTGGAACCCAGGAACTGGAAGTCGTGACAAGCAGTCCGCCTCCACGCTCAGTCGACTCGGTTGGTAAATCAATCGGTACTGATAGGCGGAAAAAATAATAGCCGACCTCTGCAGACGTGCGGCAGCAATGCTCGGAATTCCCGTCTTTGGACCAAGAATGGTTTGCAGCGGTTTGTGGTCAGTGACCAACAGAAAGAATCGTCCAAACAAGTAGACGTGAAATTTCTTGATGCCAAACACAATAGCCAGTGCCTCTTTTTCTAGATGGCTGTAGTTCTTTTCACTCGATGTCAAGGTTCTCGATGCAAACGCGATAGGCCGTGTGTCACCTCTGGAGCACACCCTGGACAGGACGGCTCCGAGACCGTATGCCGAGGCATCACTCGACACCTGAAGATCTGCCTTGGGGTCGTAGTGTGCCAGAACAGGTGCGTCAACCAGAAGCCTCTTTACCGTGTCAAAAACTTCTTGACAGCGCTTGCTTTAGGTCCAGACGACGTCTTTTTTCAGTAGCTCGTTCAGCGGCGCTATTGTGGTGGAGAGTTCAGAGAGGAACTTCCCGTAGAATGTCACCATTCCCAGAAACGACCGTAACTGTTTTGAGTTTTGCGGTTGAGGCGCATCGAGGATTGCTTGCACGTTTTCTGCCAACACAGCTTTCCTTGCTCGCTGACTTGGTGCCCCAGGAACTTTAGACTTGCCTTCAAGAACTCGCACTTTTTTTTCTTGACTCGGACGCCCTTGTCACTGAGTCTCTTTAAACTTGCTTCAAATTCTTCAGGTGAACCCTGGCTGTCTTCCCTGTTACCAGGATATCGTCGAGATAACAGGTCACTCCTTCGATTCCCGCCAGCAGGCTGTCCATTATCTTTTGATACATTGCTGGAGCTGAAGCGATGCCGAAGGCAAAACGCTTGACCCGCAAGAGACCCTTGTGCGTGTTGATTGTGAGATAGGGTTGCGACTCAAGGTGTACAGGAACTTGCTGGTATGCACGACTTAAGTCTATTTTCGAGAAAACAGTCGCTCGAGCTACCGTTGCTAGAATGTCTTCTAACCTTGGCAACGGGGACTGCTCCACGTCCAGGCAAGGATTTACCGTTGTTTTATAGTACCCGCAAAGGCGTACACACCCACCTGTCTTCAAAATCGGGCCAAGTGGTGTAGCGTAGTCACAATGGGCCACCGCTTCAATGATGCGCATGTCGCCTCCAGTCTCTTCAGCTCTTCCTCTACAGCTGGCTTCAGTGCGAACGGCATACTTCGAGCTTTCAGAAACTTTGGACTCGCACCTTCCCTTAAACCTAGCCGAGCCTCTTCCCCTTGCATGCATCCGAGCTCATTTTTAAACATATCCTGGTAGCGTAATAGGATGCCTTGGAGGGACGCTTTTACATCAACGCTGACCGAGTTTAGCGATCCCAAGTCAAACTTCAGCTTGTAGACCCAGTCCCTGCCAATCAAAGGTGGCCAGTCTTCTCCCAGTACGTGAAGCGGAAGTTTTTTCTTTGAAATCTCGATATCCTGCGTCCATCGTCGCCACTCCTTTTGGCTTGACACGCTCATCGATGTGCGTGCGCAGTATTAGTGACGTCGGAGACATCTCCGCGCGAGGAAACAACGACTGGAACTCGCGCGGTTACGCCGACGTCGCCGTCGGCGTAACCGCGCGGTGCATTATGGGTAAATTTCCCCGCTAAATTTAGCAGAAATATTTTCCCCGCTGAATCTAGCGGAAAAATATCCCCGCTAAATCTAGCGGAAAAAATTTCCCCGCTAGATTTAGCAGAAATATTTCCCCGCTAGATTGAGCGGAAAAAAGTTTCTGCTAAATCTAGCGGAAAAAATTTCCCCGCTAAATATAGCGGAAAAATTTCAACGCTAAAACTAGCGAAACATTTTCCTGCAAAATCTAGTGGAAAAATTTCCCCGCTAAATCTAGCGGAAACATTTTCCGGCTAAATTTAGCGGAAAATTTTCCCCTAAATGCGAGGCGAGCAGGAGAGGAGGAGGGGCATAGCCTCCTCTCCGTACCTTCCTCTCCTCCTCCTCAAGAGCTGCGCTCTAATTCGGCATTACAGGGAGTTGTAAACGGCTTTCTTTTTTTTTTCTTCTTCAGCTGAGAAGTTTCTGAACTCTTTTGCTCTGTCTGGTGTATGGGCCAGTGATGCTTCACAGAAACGTTGGAAATGACCCTCACTGTAGCAGCGATAACAAATAGCGTTACGGTGCGGGGATGACCAGGCATAGTGCTTAGGGGAGCCACAACGAGACCTTTGTCCTGAGCCACCACTACCGCTTTTGGTTTCACCGCCGTCAGTTTCTGCATTTCGAGTTGGTCGTTGTCCGGCTTATTATGACACGCCTGCACATTCATGGTGGCTCTTTCAACAGTCAACGCTTTTCCCGCAGCTTTCTTGAATGTCAGGCTCTCATCTTCGACAAGCAAAACTCTCTGAATGCCAACATGACTCAGTCCTTTGACGAACCTGTCTCTACGAGTTTCTTCCAGGTTACTTCCAAAATTGCATGTATGTGCCATTCTTTTGAGCTCGGCTAAATATTTTCCGACAGATTCACCTTCCGGTTGTTCCCTCTCATGGAACGTTGCCCTTTCTGCAATGACCGACGGTCTCGACGACAAGTGGTTTTGCAAAACGGCAAGCAAATCTTCAAAACTTTTTAGTGCCGGGTCCTCAGGCGCTACTTGACTCTTGAGCAACTTATAGGTGTCAGGTCCTACGAGGCGTATGACCACGTCAACTCTACTTGCGTCCGTTACCCGTTCTTTCTTAAAAAGGCTCGCAACCTTTCCTCGTATGATAACCAATCACACTTGGCGTCATCAAAAGGTTCGACTTGCCCGAGTAACACCATCCTGACTGCCTTCTGTTCGTCTGGTCCTTGATTCAAGATGCCAGATACTGGAACGTCGGTTGAAGGGCCCTCAGTGACTGAGTCGTCCGACGGTCTTTGCATCCCGTTGTAGCAGGAAAATCCGTTTCTTCGTCACCATTGTGTAGTATCTGGTGTAACTGGCCGATAGGGTTCTTCGCTGGAACATATTTATGGCAGGACCGCCGTAGTACGACACATAGCCACGGGCGTAAGAGAGCGGCAGGGCAGCAGCGGGAGGTGCAAACCGTACGCAGGCTCAGATAGATATGACACCCAAGAGCGGTGACGCGAGACGCAAGAGCGCACGCTCGCTGTTGCCCGCTTATTGTATCACCCATACAACAAAAATCTTCGGCAAGTATGCAACAAAAAGCAAATTTATACAGAAACACAATAAGCAACCAGCAGCAAAATGTAAAGTATCACTACAAAACCTATGCAATCCTCAAATGGGAAGAGGAAAGTACCTTAGTTGGAAGGTAAGATCCAGTCGTTAATCATCCTTGAAAAAAAAATGGAAAAGGTTGGTGCGAGCAAAGTAAGGAGTCAGTGAATGTGTGTGGTCTCTATAGTGGTCATGGGTTTTAGATGTGGGCTGTGATTATTAGAAAGCTCATGATTTCAAAAAGAAAGAGACACTTAAGCCTTGCTATTTTATTTCGCTCCAAAGCAATTCAATTTTGTTAATTTCCATAATAAAGAAAGGAGATTCCGACCGCTTGAATTCAGTGTAAATAAATTGAACTGCCCACCTTTAAACTTTATTAGCTTATCTATGTTTTTTTAGTAAAAGGATACCCTCTATGTTTCTATTTGCAAGTTTTGGTCTCACAAGCGTATTTTAGGCTAACAATTTCACGTTAGCGGTTGTATTCCGTAGTGTTTGCCTTTTACAACCAACTCTCTAAAAGCAGGGGGTTTAATGTTATCTATATATCTTGACCAGTTCAAATTCTTGCCGATTGTCAGCATACGTTTAGTGATCTAGCTCAGCAACGTTGTAACCCTTAATATCATACTCAAAAGAAGGAGGTTTTTTTTTTTGTTCGTGATTCTAAGAGAGACAGTTTTTTTCCAAAATTCAAGGACATAATCAATATTTCGCACAAATTCTTTATATACTGTAAACTCGTATTACGTGCAATTTGAGCGTCAGTGCATGTTATATGCTTATATAATACGCAATCATCCGCAAAAGTCGCATGCTCACGCCCACGACAACCGGATAAGTAATATCATTGACGTAGATTAAATACAATAGTGGTCCCAGGAGACTTCCTTAGGTACTCCGGAAGTCACAACCACGACATATTGTTTACGGCCTCGTATATATGAGTCAATTCATTTTACAATGACTGCGTCAAGACCAATACTTTCCAGTTTATATAACAAGCTTCCGTGTTGTACTCTATCGGAAGCCTGGCTGAAATGCGACACAACATGTATTTGGCCGGATTTATCTAAAGTAGTGGCCATTTTATGTACTGTGCGAACTAGCTGAAACAATGTCGAGTACCCTTTTTGAACTCCATGTTGAAACTCTGTGATTAAATTGTTTGTATTGAGAATGTCACTGATCATATTATAAATAACATGTTCCAATAGCTTACATGGTGTACATGTCAGCCGAATGGGCCTGTAGCCGCTCAGAGACAAGCGGCCACGCTTTTTGAACAGCGGCATTAATCGTGTCAAGAGCCAATCATTCGGCAGATCACCGGACATATATAAGGCACACAAAATAACTGTTCGAAAGTTAGCTAAGGATTCCGCAAAACGACGCAGAATGGCATTAAGTATCCTATCGGAACCAACATATTTTTGTTTTGCTTTTAAGTTTAACAGCATGAAAAATATTCCAAAGTGAGATATGAAATATTTTTTTAGGAATGACGAGACACAGTTTTCTCGCTCCTATGTTTAAATGTCAGAAAATAGATTGAAAGTAACCATTAAAAAGACGAGCGATAGCTGTGTTATCAGGAATCCCCAGATTGTCAACATATATTTGGCTTATTGGTTTTCTTCTGTTGCTCAAATAGATCCAAAACTTCTGAGGGTCGCTGTTCAGATAATTAGTTAGCGTATTAGAAAAATAATAGTCACAGGCTTGTTGAACATGCCTTCCTCTCTCGTCCCGCATGTTCTCAGGGCGACAGTTATTTTCACGTCCTGCCTCTTTCAGACATTTCATCCTTTGTTTTAGATGAATTATATTTTGGTTAATCCAGGGGTTCGACTTGCTTGCACGCTTAATTTTGCTAGGGATAAAATAATCAAGGCAGTGATGACAAATTGTCGTAAATGTGTTCCAAAAAGCATTCACATCACTATAACTAAAACTATGAAATTCTAATTTAAGGTAGGCCAATATGACTTCGTCGTTAGATTAAGAGAAATATTTAACGGTTTTAACTGCGCTTTTTTTTCAAAAACATCGTTTGCCAAAGTGCAGCAGAAGTGAACAAGCTTATGATAAGAACTTCCATCTACTATACTGACCGTATATTCGGATATACATCTGTTAAAGAAAAGCAAGTTCTAAAAGGGAGTAACTTGAAACCTGCTCCCGCGTGTTTTCGCTTACAACTTGTAGATCATAACCCAACATAGCGTCAAAATAATATTACTGTGCTCACATAAATCGGCTGTCAAACGAGCCCAATTTATAATTGGAAGGTTTAAATCTGCAATAACTGTAAGTTTATGGTTCCAGTACAAACACAATTTTTGTACAGCTGGTTTAAAATGTTGGGTTGTAAATTAGGAGCTCTGTAAACACTGCAGAAAACAATGGTGGTGCCCCAACAATTCAGCTTCATACATAAGCTCTCACGATCCTCAATGTCATCTAAAAGCTAGGTATGATTATTACTTTTTTTTTTACAGCAACCCCTCCACCACGTAATGTGCAGTCTTTACGGAATAACTTGTAAGATGCGGGAGCAAAACTGTCATCGCTTATGTTCACATGTAACCATGTTTCTGTTATCACAGCGATACGTGTATCGTAATTTAATAAAAGAAGTTGATGTTTAAAATGCGAATCTGTGTAGGTACGTCAACGCATAAGGGTCATTCATCAGAACGTGGCCGCGATGGTGGCAGCCGACCACGGGAGATAGCAACGCCATCCCAGACATACCATTTTTTGTTTACGCGCAGCTTATCGTGTATTCAAAAACACCTTTTTCCCCTGCTCCCTATCAGTCTTGGCGCTCAACCAAAGTGACCGACGTTTCAGTACGGTGTTCTGGGAAAGTCGTCGGAAATATATATGCGTATATTTTTCAGTTTCTTTAGAGGACCGTAATTACTTCAGAGGAAAAGTAATTGGCGGTAACTTGAAAATGTAACCGCTACTTTTCTAGTTACTTCGAATTCTCAAAACGACAGATACTGCCCTCGGTTTAAAAACGGATGTTTCGTTCTGCCCATTATTGAATTAGAATAAATTAACTATAAATTATGTTCTTAATTAGCCTATTTTCGTAAATCATCCTCCTGGCGTGGACTTGGTTCCGGGATTGCTTTGTAGGAGACTTGCACAAACGAAGTTCGCAATTAGAAAGGGAGGGAAACTAAAAACGGTTAAAATTAATTTTAGTACTTCCAAAATTAATCACATTGCTCGTGAATTATATCATATGCATTTTTTTTTTCAAATATTTACCAAATTACTCTAAAAATGTCATGGATTACATGCAATTCAATTACTTGAAATGAGCACCGCACAAGGCTGAAACATCGACTCACCGGGGTTGTCCACACTTTACGCGAAAGTTAGGAACCAATCTAGGAGCTAGTTAGACGCATATGTTCGTAAATGTGCAACTACAGCGATGTGTGTTTGATACCCGCCTATTTGCTTCATATTTGTGCCTCTGAGCTGCGAAGATTGTGGCTGCAGATGTTGACAAATATTGAATCTCTGCTCGTAAAATGCACGTTTTTGCTAGGTGGCGTCCCCTACTCTGGAGTTAAGAGTGTGGTTAAGAATTTTTTCTCAAAACCAAGTTTGCTGGCGTATCTGACTTAGGTTTGGATAGTCCACGGTGATGACGGCTGAACGTCATCGGTAAAAAGGCCGTCAGATTTCTTTGTTTGTGTATGTGTGTCTGTGTCTGTGTGCGTTTCTGCAAACTATATGTCAAATATACCGTTTTACGGAAAACTTCCACTTATATCCCTAACACGCTCATTTGCCCATCGTGCTGAGTCTTTTACAAAAGGAGCTTTGCAAGCACCACTATTTTGAGCGTACGTCGCGCTAAATGAAACCAAGGAACGGAACACATTCTAAGAATAGGTATATTCTTACACCCCTTGTCACATATACACCACCCCAAAACTTAACTTCGGCGGAGAGCACACTGACGTTGAACTGACTGCCACAAATTTGGTGAGAGGGGGGGGGGGGGGGGGAGGTGGGAGGCGCACACGCTAGAAAACAAGAGTCCGCATAGAGTACTACGAAACCCATCGGAAAGAATTTGTCAGCTGAGAACAGCTTGAAAAACAGAAAGAAAAATAAAAGACGTTTACAATTCTCTGTAATGCCGAATTAGAGCGCAGCTTTTGAGGAGGATGATGGGAGTGTACCAGGGGCGGGCATGCCCCTCCTCTGCCTCCCCTTCTCCTCTTCCGCTTCCCTCCCATTCAGAGGGAAATGTTCGCTGAATTTTCCGCTAAATATAACTGGGAAAAGTTCCGCTAAGTTTAGCGGGGAAATTTTCCCGCTATATCTAGAGGGGAAAGTTTTCCGCTACATTTAGCGGGGATATTTTCCCGCTAAAGTAAGCCGGAAATCTTTGCAAAAATTTTCCCGTTAAATTTAGCTGGGAAATTATTTCATTATGCAACTCGCGGTTACGCCCGCTTGCATTATTCCCATAATGCAACGCGCGCCGCTACGCCGACGCCACTAAAGCCGGAAATGGGCGCCTAAGAGCTGCGCTCTAAGAACGGCACAAAAGGAGAAAGTGGCTACGGCACAAAAATGCGTGCCTGGAAGGCCGAAAGTGGAGTTAGCGTTCGCTACGCTGCTCATACATCGCGATTTTACGTAAAACGATTTGACCGATACAACGAAATACACCTCAACATTATTCCTTCTTCCACCAGAAAGCTGATCTTGGCGTGGGCCCCTTCACAATGGACGATTCCCTCAGAACTCATTTCTTGTCAACATCAATTTTTGGCTTCATCGAAGTAGCTATTACCAGTGGAATCAAAGAACTGTCAGCGGCTAACACTATGGGGCTACTCAGCGCCTTTGATCTGGCCGTAAGTACCAAAACCGATCAGGCCGAATGAACGCGAATAAAGAAATACATTTTACGCGAAAAAAAAAAACAACAAAAAACTAAGAGCCATATTGACGGCTAGAGATTTATTTGAAATGCTGCGTGCAAAGTTCATGACATCACATAATGGTCATTTGCTCATTGAGATAGTCATGTGATCTTTCTACCTCAACGTGAAGGCGAAGCGATCCGCCTCTCCTGCACGCGCCCGAGATGCCGAGAGAAAACAAGTGGAAAGAAGGTGATTACCGACCAAATCGCGTCTCGCGCCGTCAATATTGCTTTAATGTTTTTCGAGTAAAATTAATTTTTGGCACGCATGTCCAATCCAGGCTGTTAAAAAGACTTTTTTTTTTCAGTTTACGGGCCTATTAAAGGAGCTGTGCAACAGTTATAGTGATTTGCTTAAATAATTTGGGAGTAGGTGTCTCGACCTTTCTGAGTAAAGAACAAAAAACCGCTTTTGCCTGCATGTCCTAGTTTTTATTTTAAAAATGGACAAAGATTGAGGTTTTCGGCGCCTCTCACCTCCTTCACTAACTTCCGAGTCACGTGCGCTGTGACGTCAATGGGGAAGGCGCGGGGTTCCGGTGAAGCTCTCTCTGAGCCATCAGTAAGCAGTGAGAACTCATCCGCTCGCGACCGCGTGACCGCGTGCTGGAGGGCGCAGCGCGAACAATATGGTGAAAGGAGGAAAGTCTCATCCGGGTCCGGCCATACCTAGTGTGCCTACATGTTTCCGCTCCGCTTTAGGGTGGCGCCAACTTCTTGTTACCCTTTCCCAGATCCTCTCCCACCGCCATTTTTTTCACTTCTTATTTCGCTAAACGTAAGCAACGTTGAGTTTCTGCAGTCTCGACACACCGGCAACATTGTGAGGACACTTCCGTTACCGTTCATAAGAGGAGTCGGAGGCTCAGCGGGATGGCGGTGGTCGTGGCTGTCGCTCTCTTTATTCGGGTGCTTCATACTTTGAAGTTGCGAGCAGGAAGTGTGCGTTGCTTTTATCGAAACGCGAGTTCTCACGATAAAATGGAAAGTAATAGATCGGCATTGAACGCCGAAACCTCACCGTCGGAACGAGAGCGGTGAGCGCTCCTTAGCCCTAACGAGGATTAGCGGCGTAGTCCTAGCGCACTACCGGCGAGTGTGACAAAATCGTCGACGAAAACAGCGGAGGTTGCCATGGTAACGAGGTAGGCAACACTGGTTTGTCGGCAATAGGTATCACAAACGTTGTCGCCACCCTAAACAGCGGAGCGGCGGAAACATGTAGGCACCCTAGCCATACCCGTCCGGCCCCGTCCCCCCTCCCCCTCCGGCTTCTGGCGGCTGTTCCGCTGCTGACGTTTTGTGGACCTAGGATAGGTGGCGCGACTGAAACTCCGTATAATAAAAGTTTTGTCGATGATACCAGGTTTTTGACGCATTTATATTTATGTTGGAACGACAAGATTTATAGAAAAGTTACCTTTATCGAGCAGGTATTCGCACAACTTGCTATCTTTCTACAAGATTCCCCATTGACGTCATGCCTTCTGTTTCTCATGGCCGCCGCTCGCGGCTGCAGGTCTAGGAATATTCTAATTTTTGCTTCGCCTTTACGCGGCGGAATCGCAACATTTCGAAAGAAGGAGGTGTGTTTTCTGTCCTTTGTGACAAGGTGAACCATGTCAAAAGTAGAAAACGCCAATTTGTTCAACGTTAAAATCGTTGCACAGATCCTTTAAGGTGATACTCCTATACGAGTGAAAAATAAATTAGAGTATATGATGAGAGCGCCCGCGGACTTTAGAACACCGAGCTTTCGATGCAATGATTGCTCGACAGACACAAATATATCTGCCTTTGCCTCTACTCGACGTTCGAACGTTGAACGCGGGCGTTCGGCACTCGGCGTTCGGTTTCTAACAGCGAGCAGAGTCAAAGTGCAGCTAGCCTTGCGTTTGCCCCCTAATCATTCCAACCAGAGCTCGGTGTTCTGAGGTCCCCTCGCGTTCTCCTCTCCTCCTTTCCCTCGGTTTCTACCCGTATAGCTGGCGAAGGTGAGACTCCAGTAAATGTTGCGTCACGAGCTAAAGCTTTCTGCCTTGGATAACACGCAGCCAAAGCCCTCTGGAAGGCAACGAGCGCGTATCAGAGGTGGAGCATCTACCGGGTTCTCATCCTGTCGCCGACTATAGTACTCTAGAATTCTTTATATCGAAGTGTATACCTGTGAGAATACAAGTGGTGAAGAACATATGAAGCTACCGTGCCACATAAGTTTAGAAAGATGACGGTGGAAAAAAATAATGGGTGGTGCGACTTGTTGGGCATGGGGACCAGCCTCCACGTAATTACTCCTTGCGTGGCCGCAGTCCCACCCTAGAGCAGAAAACAGATTTCCTTCGCTTCAGATGTTTTCATACGTATGTTGCATGCCTGGAAGTCGAAAGAGACTGACGAAATGAATATCAGAAACACAGTGTCTTAATTAGCCCACTACTCCGGCGACGGAAAGAACCTTTGTATTTAAAGTTGGCTGTATTGTTATATAGTCCGTGGATTTTCTGATTTGAAGGAGTTGGTGAGTTTCCTTGTGATGTTCTCAAACATTCTTATTAAAGATTATTTTGTGTGCCAGTTTATTCAATTGTTTTCCCTTCATTCATATATAACCGAGCTTCACTTTTTCCCTCTCATGGGGACAACCAGAAGCGACTATTTCACACAACTTATTTTAGGGTCAGTTGTTGAAACATATTGCTTTTACGCAAAAGTTATATACGTTACGCTGCCTTCCACAAAATCTCGTGCAACGACTGTATATCGCAATTGCGCTAGTACAGATGCAAAATATTGCGCATTACTGACAATCTACTTCTTGTACTGAAACTATGCGGGCGATTTTATAACAGGATGAGGTTGTTGAACACTGAACATATGAGTGTCATCTGTTAATATACAGTGTAGTCATGCGAAAGCTTTCGCAACTTATGAGACCTTAATGTAGCCTTATATATCATGCACCTTACATAAAAAGATATTTGCCAATGTCTGCTCAGGGTGTGTCATAGTCATTTGAACTACTCGTATAGAACTATCCACGCCAGTGATATCAAGTTACTACTAGCGTACGTCACAGTGTGAACTCGCGTGACACCATGAGGTCACGTATCTTTGACGAAACAATGTTACGTGATGATATCGGCGACGGACGCCCTACGTCTTTTTGAGAGGGGGGGGGGGGGACCCATAACAGGCGTCGCTTTAAAAAGATTTCTTTGGGCGTACTACTGCCCTGGGTGGATTTTCAAGCAGTAGCGCATGAGTGCAAACGTTTAAATTTAACTGGCAACTAGCTTTTGGAAAATAACAATAAATCTAACGACGTTATTTCTTCGTTAAATTTTCCCAATTCTTGACAATCAACGTATCATTCAACAAGTAGAATTTAATCATTGCTTATATCTTTCAAATGATGGTTTCCGACATTCCGAGTGTCATGTTCGCACTGCGCCAAATTGAAATACCTGTCCATCACGGGTCACGACGTGGTTATGAACACGTGTGAATTTGATGCAAAAAAACGAGTATCTCTAAGCCCCGCTCCATCTGCAATTTCGCTTCCATTTCGTAGCTGCGGCGCAGCCATGCAGCCTGCAGCACGATTTTTTTTTTGCGCAAGAGCGACGTCGCGACAGCGATATCGCAAGTAAACTCGCACGGTGTGAATCGGGCTAGCACGTGCCTTTCTTCATTGTGACTAAACTTAAGCCTCGTTCACACATTGTAAACGACTACGACTGAGAGAGAAAGGACGGTTTTAAAGCCTGTTGCGACGGCGTACAACCAGCTCCCCAAGCTGCGCATCCGATCCTCTGACGTCGCAAGAGGCTTTAAAACCGG
>JABSTQ010007466.1:0-29686 GCA_013358835.2 Ixodes persulcatus
GGGCTGAGGGGTCGCTCTGCAACTTGCGAAGCGGAGCGCACGCCTCACAGCTCAGAGCGGGCCACGCATGCGCAGTGGGGACAATGCTTCTTGCAGAGCGTAATGTAAAGCATAGAGGGTTCATAAAAGTGGCCCACTAAAACTCAGATTACAAACGCGCTCGTCATGACTTGCGCTTACACTTCCCATGTACATCTTGTAGTTTTTTCGTGCCGAAAAAAAAAAGTAAAGAATTAAATTATTGGCGTATCAAAAAGATTAACTTTTTACCAGACAGAGCAGTTATGCTAGAAGCAATGAGAACGCGAAAATTACACAAACCATGGAGGGTCTCACCTGAGAGCACAGCTCCAGTTTCGCGAGGTCAACCACCTATGTTTGTTCATGTGAGGGAGCAGGTGGCCGAAAAACTCGTTGATGCGACCCACGATGAGGTTCACAATACAGGAGAACACCGACGAGTTCCGTCCAAACGCTCATTCAAGTTCGAACAGACGGTTGAGATACATACGCCAGTGGACAAAGAGCCATGCAAAGCCTCTCGTCAGATCGGCAACACCCTGCGCCGATCTGACGGGTGCTGGGATTTGGAGGCCCGCTTGCAGAGCAGCCAGGTCCTTCTGAAAGGGGGATTGTTTCTTAAAGGATTTCTTTTCTACGTTGACAATGTCCAGCAGACCGCGTTCGGAAAGTAAGCTTCGGCGCTTCATGGCATGAGTGATACAAATTATAGATTCGATGTCACGCCAGCTTAATCTCGTTAGTTGAAGTCTCCTTCCTTGAGAACAGTGGGTATTCATCGTGCAGGTGTCTTCCTAGCCTTGTGCAACACTATACTCGTACTTCGAAAAAGGGTGTACTCGCAATGCGCAAACTCCGTCCTTTTCTTTCATTTTTTCTACTTTGAATACGTAAATCCGTTTCATTTTTAATTCAAGTAGAGCAGAAGCTACAAGAGCGAGTGCCGGCCTTTCGGCGTCCTTGACCAGCACGCGCGCTCGTGCAGTTCAAGTACCGTTTAGAGCAACATGCTCATGCTCATACCTTCGGCTTCACCCCCACCTGCCCGTTTCGATCTGGATGAGCATTGTACCGGTGTGCGGTCGTGTATCACTACTGCGTGGTGCACGTTAAAGACCCCAGGCTAGCGGTTGTACTGCACTGAATAAATTGCTCATCTACAGCGAGTGACTCGTCGCAACATTAACAATGGCTGACCAACTACACGCTGTATAAATATCCCCACAACCCCCAATTCCTTCGGCTTTACTCGCACGCAAGGTGGAACGATTATATTGTAGCGTGAGCTACACTGGCCAAGGTTGAGCAGTTTCGCGTGGCTCTCATAATGAGCCGTGCTCATTATGCGAGCCGTGCTCATTATGCGGAGCGCGCGGCGGTGGCGGCGGAGCTCCGCATAATAAGCACGGCTCGCATAATGAGCCCGGCTCATTATGAGAGCCACGCGAAGCCGCCGCCGCCGCTGCGCCCAACCGCTGCGCCCCGCCGCGCCCGCCTCGCCGGTCTGCGCATTCCAGAGGAGTGACGTCACAGCCGCGGCAGACGCCCTGGCGCCGCCGCGTGCCCAGCTGTGCGCCTCCGTTGCGCAGTAGCCAAGTCTGACGCTGCACCGGAGCCGCTTGACCGCGCCTCTCATTTTGTGCGCATAAGCTCACGCTACGTACATCCTGCATAGCCGAGCTAAGCCACCGCAATTTTTTATATTTTATAGCTTCATGTTTTTCGGGTGTGTGCCTACTCTTTTGTGTTTATTATTCTCGCCTTCGTTTTTACTACCTCTACAAACACGCTCCCTTTCACTCTCTTTGTGTTAACGTTTAGTTTTTTTTGTCCTACTATTACTATAAAAGTCTACTTCTGGGGCTACGCAAGTTAGATTGGTAGGAACCACGGTGTAGAAACATGGTATAGAAACAACAGGCGCCGACGCCGCTGTTAGATGCCGAGAATGGATTTGCAGGAGAGTGCCTCGGTGCCTCTGCGATAGCGGCCATAGCGGCGTTGGCGCCGCGTTGCTTGTACTCTGGCGCTCTGACCACTCTGACGACGTGACATTTGAACACCGCCACCTTTGGTTCCTCCGCCGCCGCTGAAGTCCCACGCTCGCCCTCTAACGTCTCCTTCCCTCTCGATTCAACGTGCGCTCCTTCTCCTGATTCCCCCGTCTCGACTGTCGACCTCAGCGGTTTAGAGGTTTAGATCTCTAGGAGCTGCTCTAGAGACTAGAGGCCCTACACCTTAGCACTGCTATAGCACGCTCGATTATTCAGTACGACGCAGCAGCTACCCTGAGATGGGTATCCAGGGGCTGAGAACGTTTGTCAGCCTTAACCACGACCGTTTAGTAGAGGAGAGGCACCTCTACGGGACGAAGTTAGTCATTGACGGCAACAACCTCATCCACGATCTCTACTACAGTGCTGGACTCGAATGCGCCTACGGAGGCGACTATGACAGGTGAGAAGCGCGCATTATCATCCGATGGATCGCTGCTTTACTGTGGGATAACATTGTCTTCTAGTTCTCAGATGCACTGCCGCGAAAGGCGCTCGTATGCCATTCCACCTAAAACCTCTCGATGTCACGAGCCAGTTTCGCTACGCCACCACCGCCGCACTGCATCGAGGGAAGTTTTAGTATTTCTACACGTGCCTCGCTGGAGCTCTGTGCGCGTAGGGCACGAGAGGGAACGAACAGTCTCGTCTACTGCCGCCTGCCTTCTCTGAACTAATGTTATGGCGGCGTAACGCATGCGTTGAACGTAAGGTAAAGTCGGTCTAGAGTTCCCAGAACTTTAGTTCAGAGGAGGCTGGCGGCTTTACACGAAACGGTTCGTGAGCCCTCGTGATCTACGCGGGCAGAGCTCCAGCGACGTTGCCCGTTGCCCCACGTGCACAAAGAAATAAACTGCATTAAAGTGGCAACTTGGGCGGGCTTTGGTTCGTGGTCGGTAAGCACCAACAAACAAAGGGACAACAAAGTAGACAAACAGCGCCCCTGTTTGTCTAATTGGTTGTCTCTTACCTACTTGATCACAAAGTTCCCTCGATGCATTGCGGCAGCGGTGGGGTAACGACATTGGCTGGTGGAATCAGCGGGTCTTGAAAGCGAATGGCGGCGGAGTACTCGCCCGTGGCACATCTCGCACGTTTTCCATACGGTTGTCGGTACTTGAAAGAAACGCGAAGCATAGAATTTCACCAATTTTCTTTAATTTCGCCGGAAAGCAGCCTAGAATGACCATTTTTAGCGGGTCAGATATATCCGATCCGCATTTCTGACAGAACATGTCGAATATTGTAAACTCTTTACTTTGTATCGTTGGCGACCGGTACATACCTTGAAAAGCATAGTTTTCTCGCGGATCTTGGTGTTTGTAAATAACCCGATTGAGTTTATTCATTTATATTTTTTCCACGCGGCGCACGGATGTTGTTGTAACAACTGAATTCGCTAACCGGTAAAAAAAGGTTCTCTACCAAGTGTAGATTATAGCAAACAATGGGCGGTTTAGGACTTTGCGCACATCGCAGACCGTATACCGTATAGTGTCGGTACGGCGTTTCCTTGATGCCGTGAGGGTGGTGCTGCATTGTTTCGGAATCGGAATCGCCGCACAGGTCATTCCGAAACTATAGGCCTCCTGCGCTGAAGCTTGGGACAAACTGTGGCAGGGTAACGTAGCAATGGAGTTCGTTGAAATACTGCTTATGGGTTGATGGCGTTGGGAACCAATACAACGGGTTCAAGTAGTGATCGCCGCACGTCTTGTCGTTCTCCGTCAGTGGCAATCAGTTTATCGAACGACGTTTCATCGACGGGCGGCGGAGAAAAGCTCACCGGAGAAAAGGTCACCGCAAAACCGCCAGATGCGGAGAAAAGCTCACCGGCCTTTGAGCGAATGCGGAAAAAAGCTCACCGATTGTTCTTTAAAATCTTCCCTTAGCTTAGCAGATTTTGCGTCACACGTGACAATTTCACACAACTCGAATTCGTCACTTCATTGAAAATATGTAATTTTTTTTAATATTCTTGAAATTCATTGGGCATATTTACTAATTCGTCAGAAATTAGTATACAACAATTTTGTATATTAATGAAGCCGCAAGTGTACAATCAGAACATTGGACACTGGTAAGAAAAACAACAATTTATTGACAGCTGACAGTGCGCCGTCGGTAGCTCCGTAAAAATTAAGAAAAAAATGAAGAGGTTTGTTCTTTGCGAGCTAATATGAATAGCGGTGTATGAACCGTTTCAGCTCCAAAGGTTGTGTAGTGCTTGATAGATAAATATGTGTTTGTTGATGTAATCAGTGGCGGCTACGCTGTTTTCTTTCTGTTAATTTCACTAATAAAACTTAAGTTGCGAGAGCAGCTTCGTCTTGTCGTGTTTGTTGTCTTCACTCCGTTGTCGTCGTTTGAGTGGTTTTCATCATGTACAACGTTTACCGACTCGCCCAATTCGCTACCTTACAGAAGACTAGTTCTTATATAGGTCAGGAGTAACAACGGCGATAGTGTGCAGCTCTGAAAGGCATGGGTAGCTCGCCGTAGAAGGGCACTATCACACAAAGGCAACGTGTGGAAACATCAGCACGAACGGCTAGAAAACGT
The DNA here is from genome assembly GCA_013358835.2 of Ixodes persulcatus. NCBI lineage: Eukaryota > Metazoa > Arthropoda > Arachnida > Ixodida > Ixodidae > Ixodes > Ixodes persulcatus. The sequence continues at coordinate 4,638 of JABSTQ010007466.1, forward strand.
GCATTTCCGTGGAAGAAAGAAACCTCGATATCTTACTGAGTGTTTTATTTATCCCGTTTCCTAAGGTTAACAGTAGCTTCAAAGGAATTTCAGGCACCGCGTTGTTGCGCATGCACTTTCGGATTTTCGGAAATTCAGTTTTGATTTTTAGGTTTCAGGAAAACATTATTAGGTTTTCGAACTTTTTCCTGTTCTTCAAGTTCATAAAGTTTTCAGTTAGGCTTTCGTTGCCTAGAGAGTAAACCCCAGAAAACACAGGCCCGCAATTATAAATTTGGAAGCAATAAACCTAGGGTTCGGAGTTTTCGGTTTAAACCGATAAAAGCACGCCAAATTCATTTTCAGAAATTCGGTTTTAACCGAAAAAGGTCAGTTTGTAGGTTCGGCGTTTTCAGTTTAAACCGATAAAAAGCGATAAAGGTACGTCGAATCCATTTTCTAAAACTGGGTGTGAACCGAAAAAGGCCACTTTGGCCTTCCAATCGTACCGCATTGTCACACGATGTTTCATCGACAAATCGTTTCATCGACAGCTCAGATTCGCTTTTTTCTGTAATAAGCTGCATGAGACTGTCGCCTCAAAGCGGCTTGTACGAGTCGGTCAGGTGGGTTAACATTTTTGTAATGAGCCACCGCAGACTGTCGCCGCGAAGCGGCGTGAACGCAGGCGGGGGTTGGGTTAACGCGCACCCCAGTGCAGGGGTGGAACGGCTGCACCATTTGCGCCATTTTGCGCCAGACGCATTTGTCTGCGCCATCCCGCGCCATTTTGCGGAAACTGCGCCGCAGCCAATACCTTGCGCCATTATGCACCAAATCGCGCAACGCGCGCCAAAAAAAAAAAAAAAAATTGTATTTTGTCCTGGTTTCGGTTTTGATCGACTCGATTGGCAGCAATGAGCGCGTTTGCCTGGTCGGCCTTGCAATCCTTTGTTCTGTATATTCTCCGTGTGTGTCCAGAGTCCGAAGCGCGCGAAAAAAAACTCTTGAATTGGATTCCAAGCGCTATACACCACCTGCGACTGGATTGTTATTTTTCAACCAGCGGTTAAGCAAGTCGGCCGAAATGAGGTCGAGTCGTTAAGCGTCAAATTGCCCGAGGCTTTGCGGCCCGGGATCCGGACATCAGACAGTTGAAAACACACTAGCAAAAGATTCCTTTTAGTACTTTATCGTTAGAAGTTGGAACCGCATTCCCGCAAGATAAATCGTGATTTGATAGAACTAAAACGCGGTCCGATCCGAAACCTTGCCGCCCAGCAGCTCACACGCAACTGGTAGATCTGTTCGGCGTACTTTAACCTTGCTGCTGCTTATCGCTTCAAATACGATAACTCCGTTGATCGTAGTCTGCTGCTTCGATGTTGAGTTGCACAATAGGATGAACTCGAAATTTGTTGCCCTGTTCCTCCGCGCAACTGCACGTCCGTTGCTTACGCACGTCACGTGGCTCGCACATATGATTACTATGTCGAGCACGTGTGGGTTGTGCGATAAACAGTGCTGGCTTCCATTTTCCGCAGCTGAAAGCCACTCAGAAAATATCAAGGACACGATCTTCAGAAACATATAGTAGTTTCTTTTTCGTTTTCATTAAGGCTCACAAAGTTTCAAGTTTTCGTATATGTTACACTGCTATCCCGTCTACCTAGGTTCCTAACCACTCATGTTCATCTGTGCTGCTAAGCACAATTGAAATTCCTCCCGTGCTCGTCTAAGGCACAAGCTGAAGTCCAATGAAAACTGACCTGAGCTGCTCCCAGCCTGCTCCAGAATGTAGTTTTAGCTGCTCCCAACCTGCTCCAAAACAGTTGTTACAGCTGCTCTGGTAGCTGCTCCCAAGTACATTTCATGAGTTCCACCCCCTGCAGTGATACACGCGTGACGAAATGTCCCTACAGCGTGCAATTCGCGTAACGGGTGTCGATGAAACATTCGTGTCGACAAAACGTGTGTCCATAAAAAATTGTCCACGAAACGTAATTACACTAAACGAGTTTCGACAAAACGATATGGACCCCCTATCGTTTCGCAAATAAACAGTTGTTAGTCTGCGCATTCACAAGTACGTCATGTTCTTAACTGTCTTTCATATCATCTCATAGTTTTAGTTTACGTCTTTTATGTGTTTAGTGTAACTTCGCAGCACAGTATAGACCGTTCCATTAGGGTCATAGCAGAGAGGGTAATAGAGAGAAAAAAATGCCCTCCCCCTCTCACCCCGCATGTCGTCTCCGCCGAGTGGGCTGTATGCATAGCATCCGGCTGGTGTGCAAACTCTGTTTAATATTGCGTCATTTTGGAATTTCAAGCGCAGATTTTGGTATGCCAGTTATCGTGTAATACTATGCTAGATAGAAAGACTAACAGGGTCCTATTGCGCTGTTACCTGAGTGCAAATAAATAAAAAAATAGGGGAAACTGTGTCAGATTGGCCGGTCTCTCCGGCGAAAAATAAATCCGGTTGCTGTACCTTTTCTACTATACAAAGTTCGTACTGGTGTAGGCCTTTAGCGACCATGAGTGGAAGTCTGTAATAATAAATAAAAACGTGCTCTCCTGCCGCAATACACGCAGTAGAGGGTAGTACTGCCGGCTGACTCAACTGCTCCTTAAGTAACGGAAAAAAAGATATGCTAGTTGATCATTTACCAAAATAGAACAGAGAGCTATAGGCTCATTTTGGGGTAGACATAACTATTTTAAGAACGCAAACCACTTCACAACGGCAACCACGAGCGAGAGTTCGATGTTCCGTACAGCCCGCCGATACAGCCCAAAAATGGAGAATGGCAACCTCCTGGTTTGTCGTCTGCTAGCGGAGTCGGGCGCGTGCCCTCTCTCTCGTTTTACCCCGCCGAACCAAGCCGAACCCGCTGAATTTCCCGGATGCACGGAGAGGGCGCTGCTGTCGAACAAAATGGTGCCGCCCAGAGAGCGCTAAATGGAATGGTCTATACCTCAGAAGGGCAAACCAACTAGCCCAAATCTAAGCATTGTGCCCGTATCAATGTATGGGGCTGCGAGGGTTCGTGCCGAACGACCCTTGACCACATATCGAGGAGCGACCGTGGGACATTGGAAAGTATCTTGGGAAACCCCTGTTCCTAGTGCCGACACTACAACGAAGCTCCCGATTCCTATCACCTCGACGGGAGGTAAGCATGAAACATGATTTTACACTACGCACGACAAAGCAGGTAAGAGGCAATGCAATGCCAGTTGATTTGGTGTCGGTCGTCGTCCAAGGGCAATAATAGTTTGCCGACATCAATTATCTGTGTCCACTCCACAAAGCACACAATTTCTAACTTTGAGGAAGAATGCAGCTGGGTGGCTTGGAGAAATAGAATGGTTGGTCGTTTTCATAAACTCAACACCAAGCCTCACCCGACTTCACTTTGTTACACGAGACTTACACAAGTTGCAGTGGTCGCGGCATGCAGAAGAAATAGCCATTGCGGAATGGAAGGGAAGTAGCTTGGATAGCAAACATTGTTGCGCGCTATCAAGTCAACGGTGCAGCAAAAGTCACAGCCACTTAAGCAATACATGCCCGAACTTGCTATATTGACGCAGAAAACTGCCAGGAAAATTTTTGGATTAGAAGCCAGCCCTGCAAATTCAATGCCTCCGATGTCAGTGGCGGCACATGAGTATGATTACAAGATGGCATCAGTCAGTCTAAGTCGCCACTCGACCAAACTGAACACCGACGTGCCGGGAGCGTTATCCGTCAACAAGGAGCACAGGTACTACGGCTGAACGCCAGACACGAGACACTCGCAGAAAAAACTCGTTCAGAACCCGTTTGACAAGAATCAATAATTATGTAATCAAGGGGAAATAAACATATGTGATATACTAACCAAGTATGCATAATATTCACACTCCAGCCTTTACGCCTTCAGAGTCTACAAACCAAGAATAATGTTCACTCCATGCGGTGGAGCTTTTGAGGACACTCGCATCTCTGACCCCCCGATATTAATAAATGGGACAAACCAGACTGGCAGACTTGTTGCATGGGGCTGCACTTTTTCCACCTCTCCTGAACATGTGGTGCATCCGAAAACGAACTCCAGTGTTGTGAAATTGTTACTTAGTCATTTATTCCCTTCGAGGACCCCTGTAGGCACTGCAGAGAAGATATTTAAAACTATACACACATTATAATACCATCTGAGCACACCGAAATTAATGAGCACAAAACTGGCCCATCTATTGAAAATAAGTATTACACTTACAAGATATAATTATTGATGTAACTTGTTAATTAAAAAGAAGAACACACCTCTGAGCGTCTAGTTTAAAGGGATACTACAACGAAATTTCGGCGCTCATTTTTTGGTCTATATGTGTTCAAAAGAGCAGTATAACATGGAACATACCAATATCTTGTTAAAAAAGTCTCGAAAAGGAATTTTAAAACGAATTAAACGATTAGCAAAGAGCACCTGGTGGATGTCGCTAGCGCCTCGCTTCGCTTGTAATGCCCGTCTAGGAACCTTGACAGCTAGTGACGGTGAGTGTCTCGTCTCCGGCCACGACGAGAGAAGAGGAAAAGGAGGAACTCCCCTCTGCCCGGGAATGCCTTTTGTGTGTCGCAGAAGTCGCTAATGTCCCCCTACAAGATTATAGGAGATTAACCCGTCACTCAAAATTCGTACAAAAGCAGCCGCTTCGGTGGCTGGAACGACTAGGCCATCCTCTCGACGTCAGCCTCGCCGTAGCTTTGCTCGTCCCGAGACGACCTACGTCACGATTGCGTTGGATGTCACGTGGTCTCCGCTGGGCCTTCTCCAAGCGCTTGCCAGAGTGGGCCGTTTATAACGAAAAATAGAGCCACCAGGCTCAAAATACAAATGTGCGAGTGTCATTTACAGATATTGTGGATCATATTCAACCTATTTTTGAACACGACGGGAATATTTCAAATTTCGTTGAAGTATCCCTTTAAAGGGCGACACCAGTCCAAACTTTCGATTTTGGGATTATGACTGTTTTTAGCGCAGTCAGCGTCCCTGAATTACAAGGTCTAATCTTTTTCTCGTTATTGTGCGTAGTTTTAAAAATATCGACGCCTCAAAGTTTTGTTTGGGGCGCGGCCGAGAAAACCGAAACTAGCCGCTCGAGGTCACAACACTGGAAATCAGCCGCTATGGTGACGTGGCGTCGGGATCGTTCCCGTTCAACGAGCACGCAGGCCAGGCTGCACCTACCTCTGTGGCGCTAGCCGTCTGAAGATAGAAGGAAAGCTGATTTTGTTTTAACTCTGTATACGTGGTAGTTATCCGGCATATGTAGCAAGAGTTAGTGCGTAGACCCGAAAGCTAGCGACTGGAAAACGAGTGAACTCGTTCGGCGCCGTACTCGGCGGCTGTCGCCTTGCGTGCGGTCTTTCGTACTCGTCACTGGGCCTAAACTGTCATTGGGGCTCCGTGGATGGACCGGCGTTGCTCTACGCCGCGCTGCCAGTGACGTACAGTACTGGGGGCTCGCTCGCTTTCGCGCTGCGGACACGAAGCTTTGAGGCTCTCCGGCGCGGGCCGTGGCGCCCGGACACACGTGTGCTGGACTGTACACGTCTGTTTTTTTTGTTCTTTTTTCCTCAGGCGCATTAAAGCCGAATTTGTAAGCTACGACACTAATTTGCCACATAAGTTCGTCTAAGTTGGTAAATCCAACTTAGACGAACATAGGTAACATAAGTTGGTGAATCTTATTGATAAAAATAAAAGAAATAAAAGACAACTTGTCGCACTCAAAAAAGAAAAGTTCTAGCAGACATTTTCTTCTCAAAGCTTGCAAAAGTTTTTTTTTGGTGATATACGCAAACAGAGAATGTTAGCAAGGTGAAAAGAACACTTTCTTTCCCTTCCACATTCCCACCCCCACCCACAATTTTTTTTTTATTATTATGATACATAGGATTTTATAAGTTGTCCTTCGTTGCTTTTGACTAAAGCAAGTGTTGCTGTTTTTGTTTTTTTGAGTATTGTTAAATATTGTACTCGGCATCTTTCGGGGAACAGCTTGGCAGTCTTGGGCGCACCGAGTTCCTTGCTAAAGCGAGTCTTAGAGTCCTCACAAGCAAATAAACAAAAGGCTATACCGAAGCTACACGGGCTACAGATAAAAGCAACGGCTAAACACGCCAATCACAAGTAGCGCTGGTAGCGGCTCAAAGAAGCGCACGCTACACTGCTCGACCGCGCAACGAGTGGCCCCGTCCGGACCGGAGGAAAAAAAACGAGAACGATCCTGACGTCACGGCCCAACGTTGCTTTAGCGATCGACGACCCGCTGGCCGCCCGCTAAGGAGCAGCGGCTCGCGGCGGGTCGCACTTTTATTAGACAGTTTTAGTGGATCGTACGCTAAAGCCTTGCGTACGCAATAAAATTGCGGGTCGGGAGTGCGCGTGCGCAGAACGTAATAGAAGAGCTAGCGTATTGCGTACGCACGCAACGCTGGGGATTTTGCGTGGCGGGCTAGCGGGCTTTGCGGGACGCTCTCGAGAGATCTCGGACCCAACGAGAGCGCCAGTTTCAAGATGGCGGTTACCTCGACTGGCGCAGAAAGGGCGACGTGGTGTCTTCGAAGTTCTGTGTTACGTGAAATTGCGTGGTATTCAGCTCGGCAATTTTTTCTGGGACCTACCGCGGTTGAATCCGATCGCCGTGCAGCTGAAGGAGTGCACAGTGAAAATGTTCGCCGCTCGGAATGTCGCTGCGATCTGCTCAACGCTAAGACTATTCGCAGCAGTTCATCGCCGACGGACGAACGACTCTAAAAGAAATCGCCGAAGTTCTCGCTATGCACTGGACATCAGTAGGTCATGAATTTCATTCCGCGATAGCATTGATAAAAGCTGCCGTTTGCACGGGACGACTGACGGAGGCTCCGTGATCGAATTTGGCTACGCACTCGTACTCGTAGCCTCTGTACCCTGCAGAAAAGCGCGCTTGACGAGGCAGCTGCGGCTTGGTTTAATTTGAAATAAAATGATTGGACACGTTTTCATTTTCAATATTTCTTTCCAGGAGCATGGTTGCGCTATAAGCACGCGGAATTCTACGGCTCTAGCAAATTTCACCAAGATCATGCGCGGTGTTCCCTCGAAAACGTTAAGCCTGGTTCAGACAGTTGCGTTTGACTGCGTTTGACTGCGTTTGACTGCGTAGCGGCAACGAGAAACCAGGACATCCCTGATGCTTATATCGCGCCAGGATGATTCCTTCAATTGGATTTCACGCTTCATACGAAGCACAGATGTGCCGGTGGCTCGCTTTCGGTTCTCGACGCAACGCAGTCAAACGCAAGTGTCTGAACCGGCCTTAACGCACAACTAAATTCGGTCCGAGCAGGTCATTTTTAGCGTACGCTATACTATTGCGTATTGCGTACGTAAGAGCCAGCAACGCTATACTAAAACTGTCTATTATCGGCATTAGTTGCGAATGCTGCGTCCCCCTGACGTAATATTTTGGCTGGGGTCGTATTTTGTGTCACTACAGCGATACCAGTAATTTATTTCATTTTAAGTTTTGGCAGGAGTTGCCCTTTAATAGCATGTGTTGACGCATTGTCATATAGCAGGATATTTCATCTACGTATAACACAATATACCCTTTGCGAAACCCCATCAAGCAACATTGACTGTCACCATTTTTTTTTTCGGCGTAAAGCACGTGAATGTGTCCCAGTTCACGTCGAACGCTAATGCAACATTCGAGTCTAATAGGCGGTGAGCCGAATTCACAATGATTGCTGACATAACAACCTTGTCAAACAAATGCCCAAAGTATGAAGCCCTTGGGAATATAGCGTAGTAGTTACTGTAATTCATTTCATCACAATTCGCCAAACGGCGAAGGCTACAGTCCCAGTGAGCCAATATTCACGTTGGAGAGAGGCATGCGACTACACGTCATTATAGGAGGTTACAAGTCAAGAAGGTAGCGGCAAATGCCCCTCAAAGGGAATCATATATCCCTCCGCCACCTCCGCATCCAATAGCTTCCCATCGTTTCCGTGACGTCGTGGCCAACGCGCGAGGAAGGGTCTTGCCTTCCTGTACATATTTGCTTTATCTTTCGACTTTGACTTAGCGTTGTGGAAGCCACGAGAGGGAGATTAGAGTTTTCCCCCTCAAATGGAAACAAATATGACTTTCGGGGATTAGGTTACCCCTCCGATGGATACAAAAGCTACTTTCAGGGGCTCGGTTCCCCCTCCGATGAATACAAAGGTCGCTTTCTTAAAAAGTGGGATCGGAGACAAGTTGGCATCACTCTGTAGCCAATATATATCCATTGAAGCGGAACGAGGAGCATTTTCAGTGAACTCTTCTTTCGACTGCGGAGAGATTTGAAACTGGCGCATAACGCTTGTGGGAGGAGCTTCTCCTACCTTCTTCACCTGTAACCGACTATAGAGTGCTCTCGTTCTGCAGAGACGTGTCACACACCTTCACTCCATCTCTCTGATTTCCTCGAGGGCGTTGTGGCGGTTGCCCTTTACCAAGTTACGGTGAAACGAAGTATAAGCGGCCCACACTTTTGAAAAGTATATTGAAGAGATTGAAATGAATGGTAGTCAACATTTTGCAACAAGACTGCTCTTCGGGCAAAAGATGAACACAAATACGAGTCGCCTAATAAAATGCACTCTTGACGAAAAAAAGTTTTGCGCAATAAATCCCACTAAACATAAAAATGTGCAGTTAACCTTTCATTTCCGAGTTGCATTAAATTTAACGAACTGATAATATGTGTAATGCTATCTCTGGATATCTAAAGAGTGGGGCTGCATTTTGTTTTAAGGTTCTAGATGTTGGAATGATGGATTAGACAACCATCTATAAGGAGTCTGATTGTACACATGGAGGTTACTATGGACTATCGATACCGATCGGCAAGGTACTACTACTAATACGTATTTCTAAGGGACATCGGATGCAACATTTTGTGCACTGATCAATCAAAATTGTGAAGACTTGCTAACAATGCTTTGAGTTCCAAGAGGATATATTAACTGCTTTATGAACGTTAGTAATCACCTTTCTTCCTAATGACTGGTTTGAATGCTTTATAACAGTTCGCGTGCACGTCGCCCGAACAAACGCCAGTTTTCACTTAAAAAAAAATTACAGCTATCAAATGCAAAGCTAGTGCAATGAAAGCACGTTATGAGAACTTCCAATTTGTAGAATCGTCGATTAGCACAAAATGTTAGAGACCGCATGATCCTTCTCGCTAAAAGTTGCTGTGATTATGCGGGTACCAGGGCTGAAACAACTTCCCCTATAGGCCCTACGTCCGACGCATACATTTCGCATCGATTCTCAGACATTCCAGTGCTTAAACAAAGCTCAGAGAATGCGAAAATTTCATGCTAAAAGCACAAAGTTTTATCAATTCTCGAATACTTTTGGGAATCGGAGCACCGTTACGGTGATACGGCTGAAGCTGTCTCACAGGTGTTAATATCCAGATAATCCAGACCGATCCTGCGCAAAAAGGGTATAAAGTCTCATTCCTTCAAATCTTCACATTATACCTGCGTCAGAGAGCACGAAGAAGTCCGAAATCGTCGGAATGCAGCTGCCCACCACGATCGTCACGGGTACCGTGCACCGAACAAACTCGCATCCGCCAGCTCTGGGCCCTGCCATCATACCGGTGACGTCACGGCTCTTGTGAGGTCACGTGACGAGTGGTCACTTTTGCGTAAAACATGATGGCAACCCGGGGAGGGGGTGTGGAGTGCCACTTTCGGACTTCCGGTTTATTATTACTCTAAGTCCCTCTACCTCGTTGGCAGCCTAGCTGAACCCTTTTAATCGGGCGGTGTCTTGCGCCACCTAACCGATGCATGTAGAGTAGCAGCGCCGTAAAAGCAAAAGGCACGTCAGCATCTGTATAAGTATAAGTTGTTCTGTAACCCAACTTTGCAGGTATGCAATGGAGATCCGGCATTACTTCGGATTGTTCAAGGCCTGCAGTGTGGAGGCCATCGTAGTCTTCGACGGGGGCCACGTCGTCTCCGATACGAAGCTCGAGAGACGGCTGCACAGTATGCGAGATCGTCTGTCTACTACCAGCGAGGTCGCACGAACTGGCAAGCCCACGAAGATCTTGCCTTGCCTGGCAAACGGGGTAACGTTCTGTGCAGTCGTAGATGATACTCTAGCAAACCGTTACCGTGTTCCGCGTACCGCACTACTGAGGCCTTTGAGGCATGCTTTTAAGCGCGCCCCCCGCGGTCCCGGCATATCACTCCGGGCGCCCGCTTAAAAGCATGTCTTAAAGGCTCCAGTAGTGCGGTACGCGAAACACGGTAACAGTTCGCTAGCAGTCTCTAATATAAGCTTAAACGGCTGAGCGACGACCGAAAGACACCGGCCGCGCGCCGTCACGCAATGCCTGCTCGTTGCTGCTTCAAAAATATTCGGGGATGCAAATGTTAAAGGGGCACTGACACACCAAAATCATATTTTTTTTAATTATCCGAAACGATCGAAAACGATGCCGGGACATTACCCTCAAAATTTGAAACTTTAAAATTCAGTATTTGTGAATTAAAAAAAGAATTTTCAAATGCCGAATTTGAAGTTCCCGCGCGATCCGCGCCAGTGCAGAGAGTCAAATTTTGCGGTCTCCTGCGACTCGACTTTCTTTCGGACCTCCGCCGTTGCCACGGCAACCCCAAGCGAGGAGGAGGTGAGGGATACAAGGGCGCCGGCGGGAAAAAACGGGTTTTTCTCCGACTCGCCAAGCTCGCCAACGAGCGCCGCCAAGTTTTCCGAGGGAGGGTACAAATCTAGGAAGCAACATCACACCGAACTCTGATTTCTGGTATTTCAAAAAGAGGGGCCGTAGTGCGTTCGCAATTGCGTTAAAAAACATGTTTTACGATTGCCGTTATGAAATGTTATAGAAATGTCATCTACAAAGCTTCTAAATTTCCTGATTTTTGACGTCACCGATCAAAAGAAGCAAGGAGGTGGCGGCGGGAGATTTAAACGCCAAAAGTAAAAAGGCGCGCGCGCGCGCGAAAAATATTTTTTTCGCGATGCGGTTTTTTTTTTGCGTGTCTATGACTACAAGTTGCATCGTTTTAGACAATAAAAAAAAATACGACCTTTGGGTTGTCAGTGCCCCTTTAAGATACATGTATCTTATATATCTGGATGGGAATAACTTAAGTTCAATTCCCGTAAGAAGTGTTCTTAAATTGGTATATTTTTTTTTTCTCGTATTAACAGCTGAAATTTGAGGAGCACACAGCCAGACAAAAGACAGGGGGCCCATCCGCCCTTCTAATATACAACTGATAAGCTCGCGCCCGGTTGTGCATTAAGCTCAACACATTGTCGGTCCATCGCACTTTTTTGCCTTTCTGCAAGTGTGGCTGCAACAGCGGCCGCAGTTGCAAAATATCCACCTGGTCGCGATGTGCAGACACGCTCCCTCGCCTCCTTACTGCCGCCACCCAGGGTCCGTTCTCGCGTCTCTCCGCGCCTCTGCTGAACAGCTCGCGTACATATGCTTTAGCTTCTTCCAGTGCAGACGCGGTCACGGGCGTTCCCGTTTAAAACAAATATCGTTTAAGACGCAACAAAAAAAAGAAACACGGCTCTTTGTCTTTTTTTAACACGTGCAACAACTCGCATAATCTCCCACCAAAGCACACATCTCACACACGTCTCCTACATCAATACCACTAAGAACAAACAACAGGCGGATTTTTTCGGTCGCGCACCAGCACGGTGCGCACCAGTCACCTAGCTGTGTTTGGAGATTTGTGTTTGTCCTTTGTTCTCTTGTTCCCCTTCTCCAGGGATTATTTTCGCTATTCTTGTCCAGCTCGCTTGCACCTTTGCATTTAATTGCACTATAATCATTGTACAGCATACTGGCTGAAGGCAAATTTCCTTCAACAAGCCTTTCCAAAACCCAGTAGAGCACACTTTGTGTGTTATTAGGGAGTTTTCGTAGATCGCGTTTCCTTTTCCGCTAAGCCCTCCGCAACGAAGAAGCCGCTACTGCGCCTGCGCGCCCATGGCCTTGACTGTAGAGTTCCGGCTAGCGTAGCGGGCTGCGGAGGGCGTTGCAGGACGGCGAAAGCGGTCTAAGAAAACTCCCTATTCTTTTAGTAAAGAGCGCTATTTGGGGAGGGGGGGGGGAATCTGCGATTTAAAAATGAAGGGCAGCCTAATGCTAAAAAAGCGTCAAAAAGACCATACCACAGCGGGAAGAAAGGACCAGGACAGAGGGTGTACAAATGCGCAAAGAAGTCGCTGGAAAGATGTTCATTTCGGCAGTCTGGTGGGCACGTTTTCACAGACATCACATACGTATTTGGTCACATCGCCTGGTTTACCGGGGGGGGGGGGGGGGGGGTAGAAAGCAGGAAGAGGAGAGGGGAGAGTGGGAACTTAGGTAAACCCGGCTCAGTGATCCACTAGCTAGCCCTTCGCCGACTTCCAGATTTGCTTACCCGATAGGCGTAAGCAAATCTGGAAGCCGGCAAGGCTATGGTTTGTTGCAGCTCAAGAAGGTAGGCCGACGGGCCTGGCAGGAGGAAGCAGACGGAGCGCTGGAGAAGGGAGGGAGAGACCTCCTTCTCTTTAGCGTTCTGTCTCAGTGGTTTTGGCTGGGGTCGACGGACGTACTTTGGGTACCGCGGATGTATTACTGTGAAAAGGCGGCGAGCTTTCGATGGAAAGAAGGTACGAAATAGTTCGCTATATCTTAAAATTGTTCGTACTGAAAACCGGGTTTTCCACTTTCAATGCCCTCTTTCTTTTGGTCCACAAAACGATATGCGAGTAGTGAAACTCCCAATCTGAAGTAATTCATTCTAGCAAATGATCCAGTCCGCCTAGAGCCACGGGGCTTTCCAGACTGACGCCAAAGAACCTACGCTCGTGATACCTAGCGGCGTGATTCATATCTAAAAAACACACGCACAAAAGTTCAAATTTCCGTTACATTTGGGTACTCACTTGTATACTTCCAATTTGGCAATGACGTATCTTGGTTCCCAAATTTCCACCCGGTAAGGCTTCGCCTAGCCCAGTGGCTGTAGAGTCCCTATATTCCGCTGTTGTATACCATATTAGCATAATTTCAATGGGTTTAGTCTTGTCTTAATTGTCGTTGCAGGTTTTCAAGGACGTGGTTCGAAAGCTGGGTGTTAAAATGCTACAGTGCAGGTTCGAGGCAGACGAAGAAATTGCTGCCATTGCGAACCATTTTGGGTGCCCGGTCGCCAGTCAGGACAGTGACTTCTACATCTTTGACGTCGCCGGTGGATTCATCCGTCTTGACTCTATCGACAAAGCTCCCTCGACGACCTCCATCGGTGGCGTCAAAGTGCAGAGTTTATTCTGCCACATGTACCACGTGAGAAATCTGCTGATCCTTTTCCCGGGCCTTGATCCTCAGCTGTTACCGCTATTTCCTAGCCTGGTGGGAAACGACTATGTCATTAGAGGCACTTTTGGTGTTTTCTTGAGCAGACTCGAACTCCCGGAGGTGTGCGAATTGAAGTCGAATGGCCGCCAGCAACAAACAAACATAATCAACCTCCTTCACTGGATGCAGACAGTAACCAGCAGAGAAGATGCGATCTCACAGGTCTTAGCCACAGTGAAGTCCGAAGATCGCGACCTAAAGGAAAAGTTGCTCCGTGCTAGTGTGGCGAGCTACGCGGCATTCACCTCTGGATTTGTAAGCTCTTTCGAGCGAGGAAGCAGACCCGAACTGCTAGACTCATCGGGAGCACCGTATCCGCGGTGGTTTGCGGAGCTCTTTTTTTCTTGTGAGATGAATTCAGACCTCCTTAACGTAACCGCCGCACGCAAAGTCTTCCATTATCCTCAGATAGAATGCTCCTCGATGCCAAGCAGCTACGCGTGCTCACTTCCCCTCCGGAAGGTGCTTTTCGGGCTCGCTTTGGGGCCCGAAGAAGGATCGGATGTAACCATCGAAGTGTTCGAGAGGGACGGCGAGGACCTGACTAGACGTCTTGTGAGGCCGTCGTACCAAGTGCCCCATTTCGGGAAGCTACCGAAGATCGAGGACGTCGCGGGACTCGGCATTTTGAAAAGACGCGAGCTTTTCGATCGCGTTTTGCAGTTTGACGGCAGTAAGCTGGAGTACCCGAGATCACTGCATACCTTCCTCACGATCACTGCCTACTGGATAAAACACACTACCGCACAAATAAACGAGAACTTGCTTCGCTCGCTGCTGCTGGGTGCGGTGCTCTTCCGGCTACGTTCGCGCCCGTGCAGCCTTCGCAACCAGGTTTGCCATGAACTGAAGTCTGAAACGGGCAACATTCAAGAGGTCCTACCTGGCGTACAAGGCGGGGATCTTACCGAAGTTGCCGTTCAGGAAATACTGAAAAACTTCTCAAAGTTTTTCAGCCGCTCCGTAGGCGGGCGCGCGAGGCACTTCGACGCCGACGTCGTCTACGCCTATTGCCAGCTTCAAACATGCATGTACGCTGCAAGCTGCCTCCTCAGAACACTCCTTCGACCTTACCAAGACGCGCTTTTTCACGAGTCGCTCAACGGCACCTTCCTGCACAACTTCACCAAAGAGCTAGACGCACAGCGCAATCCGGATCTCTTCATATCCCGGAACCTCGTCGAGGGTTCACCACTGGAGATGGCTTTTTGTCGCTTTTACAAGAACTTTCGACGTGGCCTGAGTGACCACTACTTCAGACTGAAGTCAAGAAGTACAATGAAGACCTCTGGTGTCCGCACTAGGATGTCGGACAGGGGCCAGCATCGATGTTAGCCAATCGGCTCGGAGATCTGGCGACTTAGCTCCATGGAGTGCATATGTTTTTTTCCAGGTGTTGTGCCATAACTACGATACAAGTCCGGCTATTTGTGCCACGAATGTCGGGGGACAAAGGTTATCAGTGAGTTCGACCGCCATTGAAATTTATTACACGTTAATTTTCTTACGTACAAACGTGCATAATTCTTCAATTCTTATATTTTGATAATAAAACTGAGACCAAAAATAAGTATATATTTATTGGCTGAAACACACAAGAAATTGTTTTATTTTGCCAGAAGCTTAGATCGCTTGCGGTGATGCAATGTCGAGTGAATATTTAGAAACTTGGAAATTTATCGAAATGAGTTTGTTGAGTGTGTAGATAACGAACATGAAATCGATTGCTCTTAGGAACGCTCAATGTACGAAATTGCAGAGTATGGCAACATATTAAATGAAAAGAGACGTAAACCACGTGCCTCTTTCTTATTCAAAAAAAAACAACTTGGAGGACTCTTACGTTTTACCTTTAAGTGTGGAACGTGATAGTGTTATCGGGCCCGTTCGCATCGCCTTCCCATTCGTTTCTCAAGCTCTTCCTGCCAGCGAACAGGCAGTGCGGCGGACATGGCATAGTCAGGAGCGTGTCTGGCAGGCAACCAAAGGGTGGTGGGTTCCAATCCCGCCAGACGTTCATCAAACCTTTCTTCAAGGCAGGTTAATTACTTTACAAAGTACCACCGTTTGAGACATGCCGCGAGCTTTTAGTCTCATTCCATGTCACGTGTTTTTAAACGCTTGACGTCACGTTTCAGGTGACCTTTGGGGTGCTTGAAATTTCCGCTCGAGGTCGTGACTGGCGTCATGACCCTATCGTGACTTTAAAGTATCAAGTTGGTTAGAGCGTCCACATGGGACAGTGGGACGTCCGCTCCTCTCGCGAAGCCCTGCGCCCTTTCCACTTTGGCAGAGCGAACACTGCCGAAGCGAGAGGAAGGACTCGCCTCCTCTCCAGCGTTCGCCCTTCTAAAGGGGAAAGGGTGCAGGGCTTTGCGCGGGAGGTGCTTGGCCTGCTCTCAAGTTGCTGCTGTCGGCACTGCGCATGCGTAGACGCCTCATGCAAATCTGGTTTCTGCGCACTCGCGGTGCTGACACCTAGAGTGGCCAAACGCGAGCTTTTTTTCCAAAAAGGCGCGTTGGCCTATCTATTAAACGCCCAGAGGGAATATGTTTTCCACCTTAAAGGGGCGATGCAACAACATTAACTTCGAAAGAATCTGCAGTTTAAAACGTTTACATTGCTTATCTTACCGAAAGAAACGGAGAAACCGCCTCATTCTTTTGAAATATTGCGATTGCGCTGCGTAATAGCAAGGCAAAGAACGGGAATATTTCGCAATTCGCAGCCACGCGTGGCGGCCACGTGAACTAAGGCATGACGCGTAATGGCTATAATGTAATGAGTTGGCAAGATGTGCCATTACCTGCTCCATCTAATGCCATATTTGATAAATATTGCCGTTTTAACATGATCATACGTCGAAAATTGCATGTCATCGACAAAGTTGCACTATATTCCGCTTCAGTGGCGCCATCTGCCCGAGGTGAAAGAAATTATTGTAATAAGGGGGAGAACTGGGCCAGTTGGTTGACGTTATACATAATGGGGAAAAAGAGCTCAGAAAACACGGGTTACGAAGAGGAACAAACACGACAGGACAATGCTGTACTCGCAACTGAAGAATTTTAAACAGACAGAAAGAACATACACAGTATCTTAAAAGATTGCACAAAAAACAAAGGACCACTCTCGCCAACCGTGAAGCGTATCGATAAACTACCCGTTCACTACGTGACTCATGTTTTGCCGCAGGAAGAAAATCTCTTTGGATACAGCCCCAATGACGGTTCACTAACACATGAATGACCATGATACAAAATGTGGAAGGCCCCAGTGATCTCTCTCGTCACCCTATCCTTGTGCGCTCCCAGAACGGTGACTCTGCCAAAGTCAGGCCGACAATTGCAATCTCTGCAATGAACGGGCAAAAGCCCCCAACCGTAGCTCCGAGCGAATATGAGTGCTCTCGTAATCTATCATTGAGAGATCTTCCTGTTTGCCTCAAGTAGCACCTGTTACACGACAGAGGTATCTTATAGTTATATACCACACACGAAACGCAAGGGACAACAGAGAGAGAGAGATCATTGAGGCCTTCCACATTTTGTGTCATGGTCATTCATGTGTTAGTGAACCTTCATCGGCGCTGTCAGCCAAAGAGATTTCCTTCTTGCGGCAAAACATGAGTCACGTAGTGAACGGGTAGTGTATTGACACGCTTCACGGTTGGCCAGAGTGGTAATTTGTTTTTAGATGCGGAGCATCTCTTGCTCGGGGCTATGTCCCGCGGTGTCGGCGTTGTAGTCTGCACTCACACTACGCATGCGCAACTCTCCTCCTTCCCTCTCTGCAACAGCTTCGCGTTACTCTCTCCGCTCTCTCTCTCTACCAGCTGCGCGTGCACTTCGCGTGTGTTCGATTTTAATCACACCGCGCGCGCATGCGCAACTCTCCTCCTTCCCTCTCTCCAACAGCTGTGCGTTACTCTCTCCGCTCTCTCTCTCTACCAGCTGTGCGTGCACTTCGCGTGCGTTCGATTCTAACCACACCGCGCGCGAATGCGCAACTCTCCTCCTCTATACTTCGTTTCAGCTTCGGTCCGAGCGCGGCTGATGTTAGAGCCGAAGGGCCAATCAAACAGCGAAAGAGGCACAACGTTATAGCGCGCTCCCTGGAGTTGATAGGACAAGCCGCTATTCGCCGTCTCTCTGTGCGTGCTCATACGACGGCTAGTCCTATCAAGCACAAAGAGCACGCCATGACGTTGCGCTTTTTTGCGCTGTTTGATTGGCCCTTCGGCTCATAACATTGGCCGCGCTCGGACCGAAGCTGAAACGAAGTATAGTCTCCTCTCCTTGCTCCTTCTCTCTCTCTGCGCGCGTTCAGTTCAGCGCTGTTGACTCCACTTCACTCCGTTCTTCCGATGAAGTGTGATGGAAGGAGCAGTCCCGTCAGTTAGTGGGTTGGCGCAAGCAAGCGTCAGCACCACCCCACAAACTCACAGCAACGCTACGTCCACTGAAGACAAAGCTGCGCAGCGAAGGGCACGCGACGCTGAGCACAAACGCTTGATGCGAGCGGCAGACCCTCAACTACGGCAACGAGAAGCGGCGTCCATTCGTCAACGTAGAGCGGCGGATGCTGAACTACGACAACGTGAAGCAGCGGCGGTTCGAGAACGTCGAGCAGCAGAACCTGAGGTTCGGGACCGTGAAGTTCAACGTAAACGTAGGAAGCGAGCGGCGGAACCCGACCTTCGAGAACGGGAAGCCGCGTTGGTTCGTGAACGTCGAGCAGCAGAACCTGAGGTTCGGGACCGTGAAGTTCAACGTAAACGTACGAAGCGAGCGGCGGAAACCAAGTTAACAACGTTACTAACAACGTTACTAACACCGTTAATAACACCGTTAATAACGATCCGCGATGGTCCGCATCACCCCATGGTTCCCCTCGGGAAGATGGTGTAATTTTTTTTTTTTTGTACAATCTTTTAAGATACTGTGTATGTTTTTTTCTGTCTTTGTTTTCTTTCTTAAAATTGTTCAGTTGCGAGTACAGCATTGTCCTGTTTGTTTGTTCCTCTTCGTAGTCCGTGTTTTCTGAGCTGTTTTCCCTATCATGTATAAAGAAATTATTCCTCCCTTGAGCCTCACCTCGTTGTGCTACTACGTCAGTCGAACTTCCTTACAAAAAGGCAAGCCCTTTGCTCTCCCCCCTTCCCCCCTACTTTGCCCCTCTGCACATCGCTCAGAGTCTCAGACCAATCTTCAAGGTCGCCATGGGAATCGCAAAAGAGGCCGCACGCGCTGAAGGCTCGGAAAGAGATTCCAACCAGATACTCTCTATCCCCATTGTGCGCACGTGCTCGAAAGAGGGTGTAAGAGTTGGGTGGGGTTTGGAGGCGCCCAAAACGTCAATTGTTTTACTTTTTTTTTTCTAGCAAACTAACGCACGTAAGCAATTCTTTTTTTTTTTCAGTTTTCAAAATTTTACGTGACAGGGAATTATTCGACCGAACTCCAAACATTGTTGCACAGCCCCTTTCATCCTATGACTCCTGCTTATTTGGAGGGTCCGTTAGCACCTTGAACTTTTAAAGGGATACTACAACGAAATTTCGGCGCTCATATTTCGGCCTATATGTGTTCAGAGGAGCAGTATCACATCGAACACACCAATATCTTGTTACAGAATTCACGAAAAGGAATTTTAAAACGAAATAAACGATTAGCAACGAGCACCTGGTGGATGTCGCTAACGCCTCGCTTGTAATGCCAGTCTAGGAACCTTTACAGCTAGTGACGGTGAGTGTCTCGCCTCTGGCCACGACGAGAGAAGAGGGGAAGGAGGAACTCCCCTCTTCCCGATAATGCCTTTTGTGTGTCGGAAAAGTCGCTATTGTCCCCCTACAAGATTATAGAAGATTAACCCGTCACTCAAAATTTGTACAAAAGCAGCCGCATTCGTGGCTGGAACGACTAGGCCATCCTCTCGACGTCCGCCTCGCCGTAGCTTTGCTCGTCCCGAGACGACCTACGTCACGATTGCGTTGGATGCCATGTGGTCTCCGCTGGGCCTTCTCCGAGCGCTTGCCAGAGTGGGCCGTTTATAACGAAAAATACAGCCACCAGGCTCAAAATACAAACGTGCGATTGTCATTTACGGATATTGTGGATCATATTCAACCTATTTTTAAACACGAAGAAAATATTTCAAATTTCGTTGAAGTATCCCTTTAAGGCCCATACGCACATTCGCGTTTGAGCGCGGTGCGTTTCGTCGCAGCAAGCGGACGCGTTGCGTTGCGAAGAGCGCTTGCGCCAAACTTGTACGCACAGTTGCGTTGACACGCAGTCAACCGCAGTCAAGAGCCAATAAGAACGCGCTATCATCGCTAGCGGCTCACCAATAGTAAGCGAAATCCAAGGCAACATGGCGGCGCACAGCGGCAGCGTCGAAGTGTTCGATCTTGGGACAATCCCGCCGGCTTCCCCGGCGTTTTGTCAAGTTTGAACCATCGTAGCTTCGGAATATACACTTCCCACCGCTCCCCAAAACAAAAAAGCAAGTTCTGTGGACGGAGAACCGGATACGTCTCGCCGAGTCGGCCGAGTGGCGCGAGTGGACACGTCACCCTCCTCTCCTCTCTCGGCTTCTGGTTGGTCGAACACACCGCAACGCTTCGGAAAGTTGAGCGAGTCTCTACTCGCTTGCGTTGCGCTGCGGAGCGTTGCGGATAGGCGCGCGTCGCCCCGCAAGCGACCGCTCCTGGGCGCAAGGACACCGCAACGCACTCAAACGCGTTCAAACGCGAATGTGCGTATGGGCCTTTAGGGATCTTGGGATGCGAAGGGCCCCCTGTGGTAACGGAATAATTGCGAAGATAGGAGGGTTATCGCACTTGCTAATCGCTGGGGTCGGCGGCACCTGCGGCGGTGGTCCACCGCGAACCCCCGTGGCCCTCCTACGTGCCCCCCCCCCCCCCCCCACCTCCGCTCTCGTGGTACTCTGCGACACCCCCTGAGCGCTGCTGCACCCGGGGCTTTCCGCCCCCTCCCCCCCCCCCTTCCTCCCCTCGTGACGCCACTGCCGCTAATCTATTGGCTATTGGCTATCTATTGGCTGCTGTGCCAAGTCGTGACGTCATACGCTTGCTGGGCTTATGTTGATTCGTTATAAAGTTATCACCCGCTGGTCGTGCACCACTTCACGAAAGCAGTAACTTCGTTTCACCTTACGTCCGAGCGTGGCCGCTGTTATGAGCCGAAAGGCCAATCAAACTGCGCAAAAAGCGCAACGTCATGGCGTGCTCTCTGCACTTGATATGACTAGTCGGCGGAGAAGCACGCACGGAGAGACGGCGAATACCGGCTGGTCCTATCAACTGCAGAGAGCGCGCCATGACGTTGTGCCTCTTTCGCTGTTTGATTGGCCCTTCGGCTCATAACATCGGCCGCGCTCGGACCTAAGCTGAAACGAAGTATAGTGCTGCCCACTTTTGGGCATGGCCACGTCAGAGTCGTACCTCGAAACAATTTCTCAGCGTGTAAAAAAAAAAAGACAAGTAAAAAAAAACATGTTTTGAAAGCCGATACGGAAGACACTAAAGGCGAAATTATGAGCTCCGCCTTGAGAGACGGAAAACAACTAGGGATGTCGCGAACCACCCTAGGTTCGATTCGAAAGGTTTCGATATTTTCGAAGCGAATTTCGATATTTTCGTACCGACCGAGGTTCGAATTCGAAAAATTCGCAACTTTAATCACAATGAAGTTTCGATATCGAAAAGTTCGAAGCTTTCACGGTTTCTAAAACTTCAGGTTTGATATTTCGAATATATTTTTACTTGAGGTTCGATAAATTCGAAGATTTCGATCTTTCCTAACAGGATCTTCGAGATATTCCAAAAAGTTGAATTTTTCGAGATCTGAAGTTCCAAAAATCGAAGATTTTGAAATACTTTTGATAAAAGATCGAAAAATTCAAACGCTTAGAATTTTTATAGACATAAAGTTCGAGAAATATGAAGATTTCGAATTTCTTTTTACATAAAGCTCGAAAAGTTCGAAGGTTTCGATTCTCTTATAACGCTAAATTCGAAAAAAAAAAAAAAACCTTCGAAGATTTTGAATTTCTTTTAAGTTCAAGTTTTCAAAGTTCAAAGTCCGGTGTTCATGTTCCTTCACAGTTTCAGTTTCAAATAACGCTTTCACGACTCACTGGTTTTCACGAAATCAGGTTTAGAAAAGTTAGGGTGTGATATTTAGACTCCGCGAAATTGGTCAGGCAATTAAATGATACGACGAGTGTCCCGGATGCGCTGGAATATTTGCCAGTGTAGAGTGACGTGTGGATAAGTAATTGTGACCACCAGCCCGGGGGGGGGGGGGGGGGGGTCTTTAACGTGCATCACGCAGTAGTGATCACACTAACACACTGTTTTACGATACTCATCCAGTTCGAAACGGCTAAGAGCGGGCAGGAGGTTGAGGCTCAGAAAAACCTTGAAGCGACCCGGCAAACTACCTCCCCACCCCTTGCGCGCTGGTAGTAATCCGATCGAACGCCGCCCGAGTGACCTGGAGGTTTATTTTCCGGGACGGAGGAAACGCCTCGCAAAAAGCACAGAAGCCGACACAACTCGAGGTCGAGGATTGTTCTGTCATAGTGGCGTCGGAAGAGAAAAAACGGGAACGGGGGGGAAGGGGGGACTCCTGCGCCCCTTCCCCCCCCCTCCCCCTTTCCAGATATTTCGGACTTTTAAAGAAAACAATACCGGGAAAGAGGGCGTGGTCGAGCTTATTTTAATCTGAAATTATTTATGCATATGTAGAGCTACTGTCGCTCTTCACTGCATAAAAGATCGCGTAGATCATCATTGTCGGAAACTCGTTGTCAGAAGGCACTACTTGTCACATGCTTAGTGGTTGGGAAGTCGAAAGCTATGTCTGTTCGACCTAAATAACCGTGCCATTAGTAAAAAAATAAACATAACAATAAATGCGGAAATAAAAAGCTGGAGAAAAAAAAACAATCAAGAACCCGCCTGAAGTGTACTGTTCTTGCATATTTAGAGGCTCAGAACTTCGAAACAAGTTTCTCCTACCAAAATAAAGGAAACACGTCCCAGGAACGTGAAGCGAAAAAAAAAAAATGTTTTTTTTTTTTTTTTAATGACGTGCTGAACTTGAACAATATTAGAAATCTTCTCCCGTGAGTTAATTTATTCCTTAACGTGAAAAAACAATAAATACATTATTTTGCATTCTGCAGATGGCAATGATATGTACTGTCTGTTGTGTTAATTTAAATGCGATACCTCAAACAACTTAGACGAAAAAAAAAAAAAACCAAGTTTAGGGCATAAGGACAGAACGAGCGGGTTGGTAGGGATAATTAAACTTGAGGAAGAAAACGAGAAGGGGCGGACAAACACAAACTTCCAACTGGCAACAACATTGATTTACACCAAGAGTTTGCTTATATACAGGAAAGGGAAGGAGAGGGAGTACGAGGGGGGAGATCTTCATCCAGAGGTCGGGGGTGTGCATTGGCTCCTGCCTCGCACCGATCCTTAGTGAGATCTTTCTCTTCTTCGTGGATCGTGCGGTGCGGGAGGATCTTGCTCGCTCCGGTCCTGGATGCAGGATATTCAGGTTCGTGGACGATTACCTCGTCATTCACCCGTCATCCACCTCGGACGTCTCTGTCCTGCATGCCTTCGCTGCCAACGCTATAGGGGTCTCTCCTTCACAAAAGAAAATCCTAGCCAGGAGGGGCTCCAATTTCTGGATCTCCGCCTCACCCCTTCCTCTCACGGCCTATGCTGGTCCTTTCAACAGCGCTCTCAAAAACCTGTCCTTCCTTTCACTAGCCATCATTCGAAAACAGTAAAATCCGGCATCGTCAAATCTCTTCTCTCCTCCTCCTGTAAAAAGTCCTGTCCCCACCTTACCAAGGAAAGTCTCTCGCGCCAAACGGCTAGGCTTCAGGGGGCAGGCTACCCCGCGGATCTGATTGAAAACAACACCAAAAAGTTGATCGTGCAGTCCGGGAGCCGCCCCCGCAATTCCCCACCCAGATCTTTCTCCTCCCGCCCTGCATGCATTCCATACGTGCACAACACATCCCATCGTTTGAGTGCGCTTGAACGCAAATTCGACACCAGGGTTCTTTTCACCTGCAAATTCAAATTGGGCGGAATGTGCAAGCGCGTCAACAATCCGGAACCTCCGCCCTCCTGCACTAAAAAACACGCCCAGTGCTTCCGCCCCTGCGCGCGAGAGAAAGTGTACACGATCCCTCTTTCGTGCGGAGCGGAGTACATCGGTCAAACGGGCCGATGTATCAACGACCGTCTCCGCGAACACGCGAGGGAGATCACGAGTCCGCCCGAGGATTCCGTGCATCCGGTTGTTGTCCACGCAAGAAACTGCCCCTCTTGTACACCCCATTTCACCCAAACGAAAATCATAGGGGGACACCAATCCCGATTCGGAAGAGAAATAATAGAATCCGTAAAAATCAAGTCTGCGACAACAAACCTCTCCAGCCCATCCCTTTCATTATCGGAGAGAGAGATTCGCTTCCTGCGAGGCGGGGGAGTCCCCCAGTCCCCGCGGCACTAGAGCTTAAAGGTTTGAAAACCAAAAACAACCCCGGAAAGCCGCTTTCTGTTCTTACTTCTTCTCGCCTTCTGTTCTCGCTTGACCCTCTGGTCCGTCTTGCGTCTTCCTCAAGGAATTCCAATGAGGCCCCCCCCCCCCTTTCCCCGCCCTCCGCCGCGCCCCCGACGGCACGAAGCGACGCGAGGTGTCATCCACGAGAGAGGCAACACGGACCAGACTCTCGACCGCCCGCTGTGTTCGCCCCCGCAGCGGTCTCCCTGTGTTTCTTACATCTCCCCTCATCCCCCTCCCCACTTTCCCCATCGCCTCCCCAAGTCGAGCTCTGAGCGGCTAACCGCCCCAGTAAATCTGTCGTTGCAAGTCGAAAGCTGTGTCATTTGTTTCGTCCCCTTGTGTGTTTCTTTCGTTTTAAGTCAATGTAGATCACCAACACGCTCAAGTCTTTAATAATTTAACCATAGATAGCTTCGGCTATAGCGCGCTTTAAATACGGCACAAACGACAATTATTAAAAACCCGTCGTCCTTCCTCGCTCCTTCGGGAATTGATTTCTATAAAACTAAGCATGCCAGAACGTTGAAATAAACGGCATTGTCTTTCGCAAGGAATGCGACACCGCATGTAAAATAAGAAAGGGTAAAAGCACAGGCGAGCTGGTGAGGAACTTTCATCGTAAACCGGATACACGGCAAAATAAAAAAAAGACGGACAAAACAACAAGTCTCAAACACAGCTTCTATACTCTGTTTCACCTTATGATGTACCGCAGGAAAGGCTACAAGCACGAGCTCCTTGCTCTGGGGCACATCCCGGCGGCGCAAGCTCTCGTGACTTAAGAGCAGCTGCCAACGCTATGAGCTCGCGCTTCTAGCCTTCGCTGCGGTACAACATAAGGTGAAACAAAGTATAGTTTATTTGAACACCACCCCTCTTATATATACACCACGACCTTCCTCTCCAAAGCCGAAACACCTCCTCTCCACTCCGTCACC
>JABSTQ010007467.1:0-53518 GCA_013358835.2 Ixodes persulcatus
ATCTTCAAAAGTAACTGAAATACATTTCTAAGTATTTTGTACTCTACTCAAGATACTTTAGACAGTGGAAGTACTTGAATAGTATTTAAATACTTTATGAAGCAGGTATTTAGTAACTTAACTTAAATCTTTTATCGAGTATTTTGTCCAACACATGGTCCATAGGGAAGCCACTCAGTCTGCAGAGGATATTCGCAACTTTAATCAATGGTGTGGTACCTCGGTGTAAAATCGCGTTCCCTAGCTCCTGGATGATTGCTTCATATAAAGGGCTTGCCTAACTTCCTGACGTGAAAAAATAGTAAGGCTCTGATACTGCTCGTATATAGCATAACTGAATTACTAAGGGTCGCGCGCAGACCCAGCCTAGTACTGCTGTTTTACGACGATCATTCGATGACACCATTTGATAGGCACCAGTGCTCCCCCTATGGGTCGTGAAAGTTGCGAATCTACGGGGGCCGCAGAGACCCACATACACCCTCCCACTGGAAAGTAAAGGAATTATTCCGGCACATACTAAACTTCCATCCACATGAATATGTCCCTGAGGTTCGATATGTCTCCAGACATCAATGTAACATATTGATCCCCGCGCTTAATTAACAACTCTTTAACTCGGGCACCTCGCTACGTCGAAAGAAAACGTCAACTTTGGCATCACTTTATTAATGTACCATATATAGCTCATACCATACAGAGGCAATAGATGTCCATAGACTCTCCTGACCATAGCATGGAAATAGAAAGGAATAAACAACTTCTTGTTTCGCGGAGATCCCTATGGCGTTCTTTCGGCCCTTTATGTCAAACCAGCGGTACATAAACGGTCTAAGAACTGTCTACAGGAATTCATAGGATGGACAGGGGTAATAAAACGGCAAAAGTTATGATATAGACGATGCGTCCATACATATTTTTGTAGGGGCAGGCGCGAACACTCAGCTGATTTCGGTAAAATAAATGTGAAGTTCGAGCTTTATGTGCCAGACTTACGAAGGGCATCTGGCACGCCCAAGCGGAGGCACGGTGAATATCGGACCACCTGGGGATCTTTTAACATTTAACCGAGATCTCGGTTACACGGCGCTTCGCTACAATAACCCGCGTCAATTGCGGGCACCTCCGTCGAGGTTCCACCCCGAAGCGCCGCTGGGGCCGCAGTGGAGCAAACGCCGTTGGATGTTGTGGCAAACTACATTGGCGGAAATTGCGGAGGAAACGACACTTGCGCTTTGGTCTACGTTCGCCCGCCTTCTCATAGAGGATCACGTGACCATTCGAACCACGTGGTTTGATGTGACGTGGACATGACTCTGACGACACGAGATCAATGTTGCGTGTCGCAACCAAAGTTTCGGTTTTGGTATCTGCTGATGTTTAAACTACAATTACAGAAATAATATTCAACATTTCGCGAATCTGAAGACATAGGGCTTTCTAGTACTGCTTTAGGAAATGGAAGCCCATATGAGCCTAAAATGTTTGGAATTGAGCGGTGTTGCCCTTAAGCTCAGATTAAAAGCTCCGCCTTCAGCACGAGCTCGCTGGCTTCCGCAGTGCTTTTGTTGCGCGTGCCTGCGCGTTCACACTTCTTCGAGCCTGCCCAAACCTGCAGCAAAGGCCTCGCTCCAGGAAGCAAATGCTATGGATGAGGGTGCAGAAGTCTCCACTCATGCGTCTGAGCAAGACGAAATGGAGTGGCAGACTTCTAAAACTAAACACAAAAACACAAAAACCTGTAATCCCTCCAAAGTGATGTTGTACATTCTTTTTTGCCCTGCGCGGTGTTTTAGAATAATGGCTAAATCTACTTTTATGCAGTGGAATTGATGCGGCCTTTTTACGGAATATGACGATGTTCTTTTTTTATGGACGACCCCCGTCCTATAGCTCTCTCTTTACAAGAGACACACCTTAATGATCATCATGCGTCTATTTTGCGTCATCACCAAGTTTTTAGAAATCATTTTACATCAACTCATCTGGTGGAGTAGCGGATCGTCCAAAATGGAGTACTTGTTCTCAGATTCCTCTTTCTACACCCTTGAGGCTGTAGCTGTACGTCTCCTCTTGGACCGCTTCATCACCATTGTTTACATCTATATTCCACCAAATGTTCCACTGCATATTCGTGATCTCCACGATTTAGTTACTCAGCTCCCTCACCCCTTTTTACTTTTAGGAGATTTTATGCCCACCATCCCTTGTGGGATGGCACACGCCAGGACTCGCGTGGTGGGGTCGTTGAACGGAATTTACTCTCATCTAGTCTCCGTCTTTTGAACAGCAGAGAGCCTACCTTTCTTAGCGCAGCTCACAACTCATTTACATCCATTGATCGTTTCATTTCATCTCCATCCTTGGTGCCTTGTTTCACATGGAGCGTTTTAAATCATCCTTTTGGAAGCGACCACTTTCCGGTTGCTTTGGAGAGCGTGAAGTCTATTCCCTGTCTTATAAAACAGACTCCGCGTTGGAAGCTAGAAAAAGCAGACTGGGCTTTTTGGCTTTTTAGCCAAAAATCCAAGCTTGTTCCCTCTATGTTCTTTTCGTCAACTCATGACGATGTCACAGCCTACATCACAGAGCATATAATTGGTGCTGCTCTTTGCTCCGTCCCTCAAACTTCTTCGAACATCCCCAAGAAATGTAAGCCATGGTGGAGTGGGGATTGCTCTACTCCAAAGAATAACCGAGATAAGGCTTGGGGTGTCTTTCGTAGATACCCCACATTTGTGTACTTGATTGAATTCAAGAGGCGCAGAGCTTGTCCCCATTAGACTCGGAAGCAGGCTAAAGGACAATCTTGGAGAGGTTACTTGCCCTCCTTCAGCAGCTATGTTTCTAGCAAAGAAGTGTGGGACCGACTTCACAAGGTCGAGGGGAAATATTGCTGTTTTACAATCCCCCTTTTTCTTTCTTCTGGAGCCTCATTGTTAGACCAGGCTAATGTGTTTGGCACTCACTTCAATGCTGTTTAAGCTCCGCACATTACTCTCCAGCATTCCTGAAGCGTAAGGCAAGCATGGAAAAGACGAGGCTCTGCTTCACAGGGGGAGCCTCTGCACCTTACAATCAGCGATTTACAATGGTTGAGTTCGAAGTGGCTCTGAACTCCGGCAAGCATTCAGCCCCCGGTCCTGATGGAATTCACTACGACCAGATACGACACTTATCTAGAGAGTCACTCAGTGTTCTTCTCGCTTGCTTCAATGGCCTGTGGAGTGATGCCTACTTCCCTGTTGAATGGAAGCGGGCTGAAGTTATACCGCTATTGAAACCTGGCAAGGACCCTTCCCTCCCTGCAAGTTACAGACCAATAGCATTGTCAAGTTGTCTGGGAAAAACCGTTGAAAGATTCATTAACAGGCGTCTTATTTATTTTCTCGAGCAGCATAATATCTTGGATATCAATCAGTGTGTCTCTCGGCCTGAACGCTCTACAACAGACCAGTTAGTGCGGCTGGAGACCTTTTTGCGCGAGGCATTAGTCAACAGGCAGCATTGTGTATCTGTCTTCTTTGATTTGGACAAGGGTTATGATACCACTTGGAAATATGGCATCTTGCGCGACCTTTCTATGTACGGAATACGCGGTAGAATGCTTCAGTGCATAAAAAGCTTTTTGTGTGAACGCACTTTTTGAGTTCGGTTGGAAACAACTTTATCAGACTGGTTCGTTCAAGAGAATGGTGTTCCTCAGGGTGGAGTCCTAAGCGTCACACTCTTTGAATAAAAATTACCTCTCTTAGTAAAGTCATTCCTCCTTCAGTATCTTTCTCGCTATATGTCGATGACATTCAGATATCTGTAACGTCATATAATATGTCTAGCTGTGAGCGGCAGCTACAACTGGCCATAAATAAAATGACTACATGAGCAGATGAGAATGGTTTTAGGTTCTCTCGGGAGAAAACTGTTTGCGTTCCTTTTTCTTTAAGGCGTGGCCTCTGTTTAGATCCTACACTTCTTTTAAATGGAAACAACATTCCTGTCGAAACGGAGCACAAACTTCTAGGAGTTACTTTCGACCGTAAACTTACCTTTGTTTCGCATCTCAAACAGCTCACGCAAAAAACCCTGCAGGCATCGAACATACTCAAAGTTCTTTCGCACAAGTCGTGGCGCTCGGATAAGAAATGTCTCCTTCGTCTATATTCTTCTCTCATTCGATCCCGCCTTGATTATGGCTCAATTGTCTACGCCTCCGCGAGACAGTCCGTTTTAAAAATGCTCGATCCAGTACATCACCTTGGGCTGCGTTCGGCATCTGGTGCTTTTCGCAACTCCCCTGTGCTTAGCTTGTATGTTGACTGTCATGAAATGTCGCTTGAAAAAAGGCGACAGCTGCTTAGAATCACCTATGCTTACAAAATTTTGTGGGACCCCAGCTCCCCCACTTATAGTTATATTCAAAACTATAGGATTTCGAGCCTCTTTATCCATAAGCCAACTGTTGTGTGGCCTTTGAGTCTTCGTGTCGAGAGTCTTCGCTCCTCCCTCAATCTGACTCATGATTTTAACCTCTTAGATAGTTCATACCGTACTGCCCCATGGAATGTCAAACCCATTTTTTTTGTGACTGGTGCTTCACAAAATTCAGGAAGCAAAGAGTCTCACCTTTAATTTATACCGGGAATTCTTTGCATTGGAGGAAAAATACAAAGATTATAATCATTTTTGGACTAATGGCGCAAAGTCGTCAATGTTTGTTGGTGCGGCTGTATACTCTTCTCGTTTTTCCAAAGTCACTCGTCTAAACACTCTTGCCAGTATTTTTACTGCCGAGCTATACGGGGTTATGATGGCACTTGACTATATAGTTCAGAGTAAAACAAAGAAAGCCATCATCTTTGTAGATTCCCAGAGTGTTGTTAGGGCTGTGTGTTCCGTATTATCAACAAAGAATCGGCTGACCCTAACTGTGAGTGTTAAGGTGCAGCAGGGCCCACAGGACGGGAACGATATTAGGGTTTGATGGATTCCTAGCCATATGGACATTGCTGGCAACGAGGCTGCAAATAAACTGGCCGTCTCTTCGCAAAATCTTCCGGTGTCACATGTATGCATCCCCCACCAAGACTTAAAAAAGCCTACAAGACTTGCAGTCTTGCGATCATGGCAGTCTGAGTGGGATTCAGAGTTTAACAATAAGCTTCACACCCTCAAGCCAGACGTTGGTATTTGGGAAACATCTTACAACAAAAACAGATTCCATGAGGTCCTCCTATGCCGCCTGAGAATCGGCCACACCTACCTTACACATAACTACCTGCTTACTAATGAAGAACCTCCATCCTGTGAGCGCTGTGGTGAACCTTTGACTGTTCTTCATATTTTATTTTTTCTTTGTCCTGATCTTCGGCAGCAGCACAAATCCTTTTTCCTGATCTTTTCAAATATCGCATTCCATTTCACCCTGCCTTGCTACTTGGTGAGCGACCACTGATTTCATTCAAACGTCTTTTTGATTTTCTTGAAAATATTGGATTTTTAAACAAATTATAGAACTATTCCCCCATAGTTCAACTCACCCTTTTTTATTGACCCACCTTGTTTGGCGCAGTATGGCCATTGTTGCTCTTGCGCTATTAAAACCGTAAACATCAATCAATCAGCGTGTAGTTGGTTAGCCACTTCAAAGTTGCAACGAGTCGCTCGCTGTAGATGAGAAATTTAGCCAGTGCAGTACAACCGCTTGCCTGGGGTCTTTAACGTGCACCACGCAGTAATGGTACACGACCGCACGCCGGTACGATGCTGATCCAGATCGGAACGGGGAGGGGTGGGCAAAAAGCAAATTGTTGTGCATATGTTTATACAGCCGGAAGTTAGTCTGCCTCAGTGGGCGTCTGTTGTCTCAGCTGTAGATGAGCAATTTAACCAGTGCAGTACAACCGCTAACCTGGGGTCTTTAACGTGCACCACGCAGTGGAGATACACGACCGCACGCCGGTACGATGCTCATCCAGATTGAAACGGGCAGGGGTGGGGATTGAACCCAGGATCCTGGGTTCTGCAGCGCGAGCTTTCGCTCCTCGTGTTCCGAGCTGGTGTGCGCTAGACCACTCGGCCACCGAACCCCCGGAGGGGTGCGAATTGAACCCAGGATCCCTGGGTTCTGCAACGCGAGCTTTCGCTCCACGTGCTCCGGGCTGTTGTGCGCTAACCCACTCGGCCACCGATTCCTCGAGCTGAGACTGGGAAAAAGAAAGCACTGCCCTAGCGAGCGCACGAGCTGAGCGTGACTCAAGCCGCGTCTCGGTTTTACGTCTCAAGACACTCGCGCGCGCCAGCCTTTGAAGTGTGTTTTTTTCACCCAGTCTCAGCTGACACTTTGTTCTACCATGCGAGCCCAGGATCACAACTCGTGAAGGTTCCTCGCACTTCTCTTTCGTTCTTGCAGATGCTTGCAATGAGTGTTGCAAAATAAAATCAAGCGAATTGTTCAGTGCTGCCCTGCTATGTTTTATGGCCGTTCTAGAGAGCAGCCTAACTTGCAGACTTCACTTTCGTGCAATAGGACTTCTTTAGCCGCGTGGGGGTGTGATTGAAAACGTTTCGGCTTAATATAATTAAATGCTTTTCTATATGAACTCGTTTCTTGAGGAGACGAAGAGAAAACTGTGTTCCGCATAAGTACCAGCAGGCAGGCGGCCTCATTACCTGTGGGTCTAATCGCTCTAGAAACCTCTCAAACACAACCCTGGAGCAAATAGACCAACACGGTTAGGAGGAGGTGCCTCTCAGTATGAATTAAAGCGCTGTAAAAAGGGTAGGGTTACACAGACCCCTCCGAGCTGCCGCCTGAGGGAGCAACTACTCCGCCTGCAAAGGACGTAAGAGATGGCGCCGGATCACTCTAACCCGGCCATGGTAGATTAACTGCATATATTCCGCTTCCGGAGTAGAGTATCACAAGGGTGCTCCCAGGGCGGCCATGTTGAATCCAAGGCCGCACTGCGGGAAGCGACCGTCGCTTCTCCAGGTGATCCGGAGGCGCGGATGTCGTGGCTGTGAGGCGGCATGCTGCGGCGTGCGGAGCAAAGAAGATATAGTGCAGCGACACGATATGCGTGCGCCAGAGCTTCCTCATTTGGCTCCTGTTTTTCCTTATGACATCGGTAGAACCTAGTAGCCGCCGAGAACGTCGTCCCCTTGAAAGCCGCAGCTACGCGTTGTTCTCTTTTGAAGTGGCCGGATGTGCCGATCGCGTATCACTCCGCGATCGCCGCAGACGCGAGCAACGCGATCGTCCTCCGTGTCGTCTGCTTCCCGGACTCTAGAAGCATGTTTTAAAACACCGCTCGCGTTATAAAACAACACGATTATGTTGTACCCAGTGGCTACATATAATGTTTAATGGTCAAGGAACCTTCAAGTTCGTTTGGGTTTAGTATGGGATGTAGTTTTTGCAGACGCAAAGCGAGATACATGATCCACCCGAAACTCGAAGCCTGCAAGATCATTTTCCCTCAAGAAGGTTGGACCAACTTAGGCGCACGTGACCGCTTCTCCGCCAATACGGAGTTGGCGGTGCAAGAAAAAGGAACGCGATACTCTGGCTTTACAAGGAGAACATATACAGTTACTCTAGGCCATTGTTCTTCCAACTGCTGAACGAGGCAAGTGCTTGTTCATTAGCAACTTGGCTTCAGACGTAAACGCGTCCGGAGATTAACTCTGATGAAAACCTTACGCCGAAGAACCCCGGAATCATCGGCTTGAACCACGCCGCCGTCCGTTTCAATCTGCATGAGCATTGTACCGGCGTTCTAAATTTCTCACCCACATTGAAGGCACCGGGCGCCTCTTGGGGTAGTTTAACTTTTGACTGCCTAAACATCTAACTACAAATAACTTACGGCGTGTTTGCACAAAGAAGGTTTTCTACAAAAGGAGCAGACGTCATCGCGTTTCGAGGTCACGTGCGCCACGTCACAAATGCTTGCTAATCCCCATACTACGCCACTCCACCGAGAGCTCGAAATTCTCCCATCGTTTCGGCGAGAAAACTTGTAAGGCGTCGAACGACAAGTTTGATCTTGTGTTTAAAAAGCACGGTGGATGTTTCAGGTGTTCGCCTTCTTGCACCAACAGCGCCAAGGTTGAAAGTCGCATATGGGGATTAATTTTTCGTTCATCCACGTTAATAGGAGCAAGGTCGTACTGTCAACTTTGACGTTTTTTGTTGAGAATGCAGCGACTTAAGCATCCACCAAGCTTTTCACGAACATCAACAAACTAATCAAACTCATGATTCCACGCCATTTTCCCTTCTCGCCGGAGCGATAGGACAATCTGTAGGAAAGAAAGTTTGTCCTCAACTCCTCGCAGATTACGGGGATTAGCAAGCGTCGGTGACGTAACGCACGTAACCTGAAAACACGGTGATGTATTTTCCTCCATCTGTTGAAAATGTACGTCGTGTGAGAACACCACACGTATAGTATGACACGTTTAACTTTGACGCTGGTGGTGTACGAACGCGACGACTTCAAGCTTCCCACCCTCTTTTTGCACACGCCATCCAGCTTGTCATTCGACACCATCTTCTTTTCCTGCCAGAACGATGGTGCAATCGTCGGCTCTCGGTGGAGTACAGGGATGAGCAAGCATCCGTGATGCGGCGCACGTGACCTCGAAGCGCAATGATGTTGGCTTCTCTCTGTGGCAGAAATCTCCATCGTGTAAATACTATAGAAGCTTAACCACGAGTGCTACATTGAGGCGTGGGAAAACCGGCTCTCGCAGGCAGTGCTGCATAAAACTAACTTCGATTTTGCGAAGATTTAGCGCGACAGTTTTCCAAACCTACCGTATTTGCACGCCGACATTGTTTAGAAAAATGTTGGCATTCATACTAGGACGTGAGGTAGATAACTCGATAGGCTGGTTTGTGATCGGGAAGTCGAGACGTCACCAAACAATTCGACAAGTAGGCTCAGAAATAGTGCAAAACGTACCAAAAACGAACCATCTCGTGTCGGCGTTAAATTAAGGGAGAAATACTTTCCCAGGGTGTATGAAAGTTTTCGTATACAAAAAGATGAAACAAAGATAAGAAGTCTTAAACGAGCCATTAGGTTTATCGTGCGTGAGGAAGGCGCAGTCGTAAAAGTGCGAAATGTCTAGCTAGGCTTCTCTGCGCATCGATAATAGTTTGTTTGCCCCAATTGTCCTACTATTTCGTATAAGACGTATAAAACAGCGGTGTGTTCGTTCAGTCCTTTCCTTTTTGTTCTTTTTTTTTTGTGTTCAGCTGACCTGATTGCCAACAAAAGGGTAATGCATATTAGCTTTTTATAGTCATAAGACAATTTTAGTCGACTATTTTTTATCGCAATACAAGCACGGGTTTGAAACCCAATTTTTAATTAAGAAACATGTTCTAGGGAAATTTGCTTAATGAACGACTGCAGAAACAAACAAAAAAAAAACTTGGCCGATTTCGTTTTTATTTTTTAAAGGTATTGATCATTGAAGCGGCCAAGGTGAAAACTGACGTGTCTTCCACCTGTCGGAGGAAGGACGTTGGACCGATCGCTATGTTTTTACTTCCGACACTACTGCACTAGAACTTTTGTGACACATTTGAAAGAGATTTGTGGACGCTTATGAATAATAATAATATTATTAATAATGAATGTTTATTATAGTGCCCAGGAGAAACTTTGCGGTCTTGGTACTGGTACACTGGATGGAAATGAATATGTAAAACACACAAATACAGAAGAGCAAAGTACTATACAGCAACTGCATATAATAATACAGGATATACACTGAGCTGAATGGTAACAAAATATAATTTCTAGGTTTTGTGTAGAATGATGAGAATTTGCAGTAATGTAAAAGCAAGTTTGAGAGGCACTAAAACGAACAATAGACGAAGAGGTAGCTCAAGCAAAAACCCAACAATGTCTGCGCTCTTCGAAATCAATCTTAAAGTGAACAACAATCATTATTCACCAGCCGGACAGGTCTTTAATATAAATAACAAAAGCCCTGTAGCACGAGTTAAAAATATCGAGTTTCTCAAAGTACTGATTATAACACACAGTCAGTCTAATAAATCGGCTAAAAGATTAAAAATTTTGAAAAAATAAAATGATGATTCATTCCGAGTAGACAAACGTGGAACCCTAAGGCACATTTTAGACAAGAGGCTTGAGGAACTAAGTGAACCATGCAACGTTTTAATTAAAAACAATAGGTTCGCCCTCCGCCGACGCCGTTACAGGCCTAGCAAGTCAGCACGCTCTAACGTTGCGTCATAAGTTGAACAATGAACATCCTTCATAAGGTAGCGATCTTTAATAATGTAGATAAACGTTTTCTGAACTCGTTCAATTTCCGATGAGTTCGATTTAGTGATTTCGTTCCACACAACTGAGGCATATTCTAACTGGGGCGTGCATAACGAGCGGTAACGTGAGAAACGCACAAGGATGCCTGAAGACCTTCGTTAAGCGAGAGGCAGCGCCCAGCGTGCCCGGAGACGAGTTAACGAACCTGGTTACCTGAGAATCACAGGCTAGGATCGAATATAACTCAAAGATCTTTCACTGCACATACCTAGAACAGGAGTTCACCATGAATACTTTATGCGAAAGATGTATTCTGTGCCTTCCGAGTAAATGTCATAACTTTGGTTTTAGCACGGTTTAAGGAAGATTATTGTCTGATTACCGCCTAAAGAAAGAACATGCATATTCCTAAAGCCCAGCACAATCATCTAAAGTAATTATTTTTTTGTAAATTTTAAAGTCATCAGCGTATTGCAGGACCGAAGAATTAGAAATAACATCAGAGACTTCATTTACAAGCAATGGGAACAGGAACGGTCCTCGGACGGATCACTGAGGAACGCCAGAACTTGCCCCGTACAATGAAGAGTTCAAATTGTTGACTCGAACGTAGGCTTTGCTTTGTGATAAATAGCTTTGAATCCAGTCGTATACAGTGCCACAAACCCAGTTGGCGGAAAGTTAAAAAAAAAAAAAAAACCGGATCGTATGATTTACAACGTCGAATGCCTTGCTTAGGTCAAAATAAATCACACCTAACTGACCTCTGTTGCAGACAACATGGGATGCGGTATACATAAAACTTACAAGATTTGTAGTCGTTGATTTGCCGGTTATAAACCCATACTGATTAGGGAGGGTTAAGTTTCGAAATTTGAAAGACGAGAATATATGAATGACTGTTTCAAAGAGATTGGAAAATAAAGAGAGAAGGGAAATCAGTTATAGTTGAGAACATCATCTTTCTTTCCCGACTTCCGAACCTGAACCACCACGGCAATCTTCCACATTTCGGAGAATACTTCTGACCTTAATGAGTTGGTAAATATTGCACATAGTGCAGGTATGAGTATACCATGAAAATTTTTTAGAATTGCAGATAGTATACCATCGTTTCCCCCCGATAGCGTGGCTTTCGTTTTTTAACACCTAGCTCTACACATTCCTCGTAGACATTAATGAAACATAGTAGGTCACCGAATTCATTCAAGTGAGTCAGTGTCAAGGAGAAGCAGACGGTACTGTCTTTGTAGGCTGAACTGAAATGATCTGCAAATAGCTCGGGCACGCACTCCGCATATTTTTAATGGTGCTTCAAAACTATTGTCGATTCGATATCGTTTCCGGAACGTGATCTAGTGTACTTTCGAAATTGCTTATATTTTTTTTAAAAAGTCAGATTCCACTGAGTCACCATACGCCAGGCAGTCACGTTTTAACATTATCTTACATTTCTTTCTGGAACTCTTGAATTCTACCTCCCGCTTTGGGAGACCACTTTTTCTAAACTTTCTGTGCAAGAAGTCTTTCCTTTTTAGTTGCGTTCTTAGTTCATTGGAAAACCGATTAGGAAAGCAAGGTTTCTTTAAGGATCTGGAAGGGATGAATATGTCCATGGCCTCTTGAATTAATCTCGTAAAGAGAGCTACCTTCTACCTTGCATCAGAGGATTCTAATCAATAAAATTTGTCACTAGAAACATTAAACTGCGTCCAGTTGACGCCTGGAGCATTAAAAACACATAAGATTAAGACATAACACCCGTGTACCTCGTTAATGGTGTTCTTTATGCCAGCGAGACACGCGCGAAAGTTGTCGGGCGTCGTTTGCGGAGGCAGGTAAAAATTGCCAATAAAAAGGCGTACTTTCTCTGCACAATCGATTTTTACCCACAAACTCTCGGGAAATTTTTCTAAACCTTCGCGTCTTTTCGAGCGGAAACGCCTGTCAAGTCGCAAAGACGCCGGTGCACCACAAAAGAGGGTGGAAAGTAATCGGAGGAGCCAATGTCACAGCATAACCAAGTTTCCGTTAAAGAAAATATAAAATAATTGGATAGGGCAACATTGAAAAAAAAAAAAAAAAAACATTTGGGTTTTGTGCGCGAGCCGCGGACGGTTTGATAAAATAAATCAACGTGACTCATCATCTTTCGTCGTTCTGGGAGGGCGGTCTGAGACATGGAGAAGGGATTGTCGGACGGGTGCCTCTGAAAGCTTTGTAGAGACAGGATTTCGGCCACACGGCGGGGTCATTATAATAATAATAAAAGCTTTGAAAAGGCAGAATTTTGGCCATACGGCACGTGATTATAATAATATTGACGATAATAATATTAATA
Organism: Ixodes persulcatus; assembly: GCA_013358835.2. Classification (NCBI taxonomy): domain Eukaryota; kingdom Metazoa; phylum Arthropoda; class Arachnida; order Ixodida; family Ixodidae; genus Ixodes; species Ixodes persulcatus. The sequence continues at coordinate 12,652 of JABSTQ010007467.1, forward strand.
AAGATAATAGTTTATTGCTACCAGCAAAGAGGAATTTTAGTGTTGCCGACGCATCAAAGCCAACAGGAGGCTTGTGGGGTGCCATCCTCCAATTAAAAAACAATCTGTGCCTGTGTAACTAGAGAAAATACTTAAAATATTAAAAAAATGTAAACACAATTTTATGAAGGTAGTCACTCTAGTTATAACCTGAATATTTTACGACAAAATACTATGCACACACTAAAACAGAAATCAAGAGTAATGTCAAAGCAAAATGAATTACCACAAAACTGAATATTATGCTATTAGAAAACAATTTTCACGAAATGAGTCTTTCCTTAAAAATAACGTGTCCTACAAAGAGGAGAATACCAATCATTGTTCCAGAAAGGCAGGCGTTCAAGAGTGACACACATTACTAAGAAAAATGCGTCTACAACATAAATAAAAAGGATACAGATCAAAACCAATAGCTTCTTATTAAAACAAAATAACCCTAAGCATCTTGTTAACTTTGCTCATCGATGTTTGGCTTAGAAGTTCAGGCGGTAAGTGAGAAAAAAAAATATATGGGATATAGGAGGCACGCGTCCTTTCGCCATAACGAGTGCGAGAAAGAGGTATGCGAAAAGGGTGCGTATGTTGAAGATCACGTGAAGGTGGGCTTGATATTTTAAAATCAGAATTCAAAAAGTATCGCAATACCACCGAATGAACATCGAGGTTTTCGAAGTTAGGTAGTGGCAAATAATCAAAAAGATTGGAGTTTTCTTTCATTTAAAGTTTATAAGAAACATTTTTCTGGAGAGCTTTCAGGATGCAGTCCACTTTGATTTTCCAAAAGTCAGAGAAATTGCCGAAAACGGTAATGGAGTAGCGAAGGACGCTATATGAAAGCGAATTGGCAATCATTCTTCCTAACAGGTACGGGAAAAAATATTTTTTATTATATAATAGGCAACTAATTCTTCTCAATTTTTTTACAGTTATATGTAAAATGAAAATTCCATTTCAGATCGCCATCAAAATATATGCCTAGGTACTTCACACTGTCTGCTCTACCGGAATGCAGTTTCATTGACGGCAGAAATAAGAGTGCAGAATTAATGGGATGTTGAGAGTGTCTGTTTCGAGTGGGTTATAGAAGCAAACTAGTTTTGTCGTTGTAACAATTATATCAAGAAGCTTTTTCTAACCAATCTATAATTGCAAAATCTTAAGATTGCAACTGGCTGATGGAATTTGCATAGTTGATCTGTTGGGTCATAATTACAGTGTCGTCAGCGTATTGATGTAACTTACATCCCGGTACAATGGTGGCGATGTCATTGACAAAAATATTAAACAAAAGAGGTGATAGAATGAATCCCTGTAGTACTCCGGCTTTTAGTTCAGTTCGAGAAGTCTGCAATCCAGATGCGCATACTAGTTGAGAGCGATGAGAAAGATAGCTTTTAAGAAGGGAATTAAATTAACCGCGAAAACCTAGGCTGTACAGTTTCTTCAACGATATCGTGTGGCTTATTATGTGGAAAGCTTGAGAGACACGTCTCAAAATAGTGCGAAGGTAACGAGATTGTGATCAAATGCTGAGTACAAGTTATCTGCAAAACTTTCTAGAAGAGGCTGAGTGCCCTTTTCTTGCACAAAACCAAATTGAGTTGGCGATAAGATATTATATTTTTTGTAAAAAAGATGTCCTTTTATGAAACACATGTTTTTCGAGGATCTGAGCGATGATTGACAAGATAGAGATGTAACTATAGTTAGCAATATTGTTTCTGGCACCACCTTTATACAAAGAACGTACGTATGTTTTAAGTTGATCGGGAAAAACTTTGTTTTCAATAAAACCATTTAACATAAATAGACGTACGTCCTTCAGTCTGCCTACATTTCTACGGAGGTGAGATAGACGAATTCCGCCTATTCCAGGGCACTTGTTGTTCTTGAAACTAGACAAAATGGAATATAGATTGTTTGTTGAAAAGGTAGAAGGAACGCTGAGGAAGAGACGAGGTCATCAACTGCATCGAGGCTATCTCTTGCCTAACCAAAAAAAGTTGGAAATAAAAGTTGAAATCCTCTACAATCAATTGGAAATTATCACCAAATGTCGCTTTAATGTATCATCCATGAGCGTTTTTTTGATTTCCATGGAGTTCATTTATCAAAGACCACGTTTTAGGTCATCCGAATAAAATTGGGAAACTTTTATACGACAACTGCGCTTTGCCGATCGAATCATCGCGTTTACTTTGCCGATCAAATCATCGCGTGTACGCTAGGATTTCAAGTTTATTCGTAGGTGTGCATCATTGGGTGAACGACGGCAACGAGCTCATAGTGCGTTTTTTTTCCCTTATCACGTCTAAAATATTCGCATTCAGCCATGCGAGATCAGGGTTGCGCTGTAGCTCCCAAGGTTAGAACAGTGCCACTAGAGAGCAAAATAAGTAAGTTTCCGAGAAAAAAGGCCCGTGATCTTCAGCCCGGGTAAATAAACTATGCATCGCAGAAAGCTTGAACTCAGTGAGAATGTTACGCTAGCGGTTGGGATAGATAGACGCGAATGCTTGAAAACGTAACTTTACCTGTCTAAAAGAAAAGATTGAAAAACACGAATTTTGTTTTAGTCGACGTCTACCGAAGCCTAATATCGTCAAAACAATTATAAAGAACTGATATTATGTACGCTTGTAGAATTTATCTCAGTGCAAAACACTCGTCAGCAGAAAGAGAATATTGTTTTCGATCTTGCTGACAAGTTTCTTTTTTTTTTTTTTATTGAAATAGGCGCTACGAGAGCCCATGGTGTTACTTCTTGTTTTGGCAGCACTAAACAATATAGTTCTTTTTTTTAAACTAAATCGGGAGCACTTTCCTGTTCCCAAAAACCTAACAAAAAAAGTGCAACCATGCTGAATGAGGAGAGTTGAAGAGTATACTCGTAAACGTACGTCCTTCTCTTACAACAAGCTGCGATAAAAAAAATCGGTTTTAATATACATTCTTTGACGGCGACACGGACGGGAATTGCAATAAATAAAATATGGGGGTCGACCGTCGTGCCAAATAATTTAGCCTTTTTTTTTGCATTTTTTGCTCAACGAAGACATCTGCGTCGGGGGCCTATAAATATCCGCAGAATATTTTCGCAGTCCAACATGAACTCCCAAAATTGCCTAATATACGAATAAAAACAAGTGCCTAAAACCACGGGCTGGCAAAGACACAAAAAAGTGCAACGATATCTAAACGTCTAATGAATAGTAACAAAAATATGAACATCAACATAACGCGCTGTGGAAAGGCGGGAACACTAAAAAAAGACACAAAAGCAAAGTTCAATAAAAAAATTGCCCACTTAGATAATACTGTCAAATATTCCCTGCGTGCTTTGACAAAAGGTGGACGTGATGACGGAACTATCAAGTTTTGCAGAAAAATATAAAAAAAATTACCGATAGATAACCATAATCATTTTTGAAAGCATAAGCACGAGGGCGACTTGAAGGACGGGTCTTTTTTTAATTCCCCGTGAAAAAAGATAAGTCAGGATAGGGAAGGTTTTTTGAATGTCACGGCAATGTGAAATATGTTTCAGATGGAATAAAAAAATAAAATAAAATTATTCACAATTAATTTAGGCCGCTTCGTACGCGTAATGGTTTTACGGATTAAACATGCGCTACTTCACGTATGCTTGAAACTTTTTTTTTTTTTTTTTAATGGGCCTTTTTCACATACCGACGGCACCAGGCGGTGGCTGCACGAACTAAAAATCGAGGACGTGACCTACCTGCGCTACCAATTGATAATGGGAGCTACGCTACCAGTTTCTTCGCTCTCCGATCAGCGGCGCGTGCCCAACGCGACTCTAAAGAGGGGGATCTGTGGCATCCACCCAAACGTCATGTTTTTCTTTCCGTCGACTTTCTTTTTTTGTGTAACACAATTATATATATGTTGCAATTACGTGTTCTACTCGCTGATCTACAGCCTCCTTCCGAATTTCCTCGATTTCTAGTGCCGACTTCCGCCGCTTGGCACCGAGTGCTCGCGCGTGCGCAGAACGCTTCTCGGAAAAGGTCCATTAGGCAATTATATCAAAGATGCCACGAAATAAATTTTGGGCTGAGATAAGTGAATTTAGATTGGGATTTTACTAAAAGGAAGTTTTAGAATAATGTACGCAATTCTAGCGTGCGCTAGCGCTAACTGTAACGCTTGGGTTAGCGCACGCTAGGCAAGAGAGTTTTATAATAGCGTTTCTCCGCCGCGACCCAAAAGTCCATGCACTTCGCGCTTGCAACGCCACCAAGATACAGTCACAATTTTCTTTTTTTCACACACAAAATGCTGTAACTTGAGAAAAAAATAAACAAGTTTTTCTTTTTTCCAGAGCAACATTTTCGATTTGTTTAAACATGGGAATGGGACGCGAGTGGTCGACCGGTCATGTCCACTTGCGTTGATTCGGCAAGAGAGTTCTCGTGTACTGAACTCCGCACACCGTACTTCCGCCGAGAAATGTTCGCGCGTCGCAAGCATCAAGTTGCCGGTGATCGTTGCCCACCTTATGGCGTCTTACGAACCGAGTGCAATGTCGTCCCGTATTGAAAATCGCAATCGCGAAGATGCCGCCGACGTTGTGCTAACGATGCCGCCAAAGCGGCCGCAGCCGCGGTCATGGGAGCCGCCCTTTTTTACTCTGCTCGTCTTGGCTTCAGCCAACTTTTAATCACGAATCCTCCTTGGAGGAGCACAAAGACTCTTTTGCTTACGCACGCAATTTCCGAAGAGATGGCGTACGCTAAAATGGTGCACGCAAAGTGCAAAACGTCGTGGACGTTTGGCGCATGCGCAGTGCGACGACGCTATTCTTTCCCTCCGCAAAGCTTTAGCGTGCGCTATTCTAAAACTCCCTAATAACACATCGTTTAGTGGTCCAAAAGAAAGAAGGTAGAAAGAAAAAAAGCCTGCTTTTCGGTACGAAAATGTGAAAACATTGCGGACAACATCGTACCTCCTGTCATTTGAAATATCTCTCTGCCTTTTCACTGTGATACAGCCGCCGTATTCAAAGCAGGTCACCCGGCCCCAAAGCACGTCACACGACACCCGGCCGCACGACATTCCGTTCACCCCTAAGTTGACAGCGCGGTGGATGATACGCGCTTGCTGGACCAATCAGCCGCCTCCCTCTCATCACCCGACCCCGTTCTCTGCGTGTGGGGTTGCGCGTATAGATCGTGATCACGTGGCAAAAAATAGAAGTGTGGCCGGCCCAACGCGCATGTAGCTCCCACAGCTTAGGGGAAGGCAACGTTCGTCCGAATTTTGAGCGACAGGCTAATCTTCTAGGGGAAAGAACTTGTTGTTGGGCTAGTTGGTGCTTCAATACTTAAAGGGGCACTGACACGTCAAAATCATATTTTTTTTTTTTTTATTATCCGAAACGATTGAAAACGGTGCCGGGACATTACCCTCAAAATTCGAAACTTGGGAATTCAGTATTTGTGAATTAAAAAAACAATTTCCAAAGGCCGAATTTGAAGTTCCCGCGCGATCCCCGCCAGTGCAGTCAGTCAAATTTTGCGGTCTCCTGCGACTCGACTTTCTCTCGGACCTCCGCTGACCCGATGCGAGGAGCAGGCGAGCTGGCGCCCGGGAAAAAAACGGTTTCTTCCCCAACTCGCCGATCTGCTCGAGCACCGCCAAGTTTTCTGAGAGAGGACACACATCTAGGAGGGGACATCTCACCGAACTCTGATTTTTGGTATTTCAAAAAGAGGGGCCGTTGTGCGTTCGCAATTGCGTCCGAAAACATGTTTTACGATTGCCCTGATTAAATGTTATAGAAATGTCGCCTCCAAAGCTTCTAAATTTCCTGATTTTTGACGTCACCGATCGAAAGAAGCGAGGAGGTAGCGGCGGGAGATTTAAACGCCAAAAATAAAAAGGCGCGCGCACGCGCGGGGAAATTTTTTTTCGCGATGCGGTTTTTTTTTTTGCGTGTCTATGACTACAACTTGCGTCGTTTTAGACAATAAAAAAAAATACGACCTTTGGGGTGTCAGTCCCCGTTTTAAATATCATGGTTCAAAATTTGGTGGTTCAATACTTAAATACCATGGTTCAATACCTCTAGGGGAAGAATGGCGACATTCGGGTATATAAACGAGGGTCCGAGCAACAGGGGAGTTCCTACTTTCCCTCCTCTTCAACTGTGTGGTAACACTGCGCAATTCGTGAGTTGAGGAGGAACGCTAAGATTGTAGAAGTTGAATTTCCATTTCTAGTCTCTATAAGAAAGCCGGAGTTATTTTCATCAATAAGTATAAAACAGGACTATGGAAATTGGATTAACTGCGTAGTGATTTTTTTTTTCGAATATTTTTGCATAGCTTTTTGTATGTTAGCAATACAAATATCCCATTAATATTGAGGCCATTCGGGCCATTTTCTTCACTTACTTTCTGTCGATCTTCGCTTTGAGTGACTGAAGAAGAAAAACAAAAGACTGTATGTATCTTATACCGCTGATTTTAGTGTTGTACACCCCGTTACGTATACTCGCAATTTTTCCCTTTCAATGATTGTACGTACTGAAGTTGATTTTACGATATAGTTAAATTAACAATCGATTTGATCTTAATAAATTAAACGTCACTTTATTACGCCCAATTATGAAAAAAGTTGGCTGTAGTGTTAAGAATACCAAGTAACGATTTGTCAAGTAAAAGTATAAAATACCTTGCATCAAAATGAGACTATTAACGAAACAAAACATTTCCGTATTTGTTTTACCGATTTGACTGCAAAGTGAGGAACGCTTGGGGCCGTCGGTGCATTTGTGTTGTCAACGCAGAAAAAAAAAAAAAACTTGTATTGTCCGCTCATTTCTCAGCGTTTGCTTAACGAAATGTGCCATTTCAGAGCGTTTTTGATAAAAAGAGAGGAGTTTATTTACACAGGAAAAGGTCAACATGCTCTCAAGGCTGATTCGCTACTTCGCGAAAAAAAGAAAGAGGAGGTTAGCGCGGGAGACTGTAAGTGACAAAAAATGAAGTATGGGTGGACATCTGTGCCGAAGTATCAGCCGACATCTATGACGCCCCCGCCTACCCCTCCAGGACTGGACAACACAGCGCACTTCAACTGGCAGCTGGGCACAACTTCCGACGGGGATCTACAAAGGTGCCCTCCATCGGCGGGCGAGATGGGGCACGTAACCGCCAAACAAGCCATGACACAGACCCGTTTGCTTCTTCAGATGCTCCACGCACCGGTTCTCCCGATGGCATCTGTGGCCAACCTATCTGAAAGCAGCTACATTGAGTGCGGGATTTGTTTCCCAAAGTACGAGCCGACACCTGTGCCGCTACCGTCTACCCCGCCAGAACTGGACAACGCAGCACACTTCATCTGCCAACCGGGCACGTCTTCCCATGGGGATCCCTAAAGGGAGCCTCCGTCTACGGGCCTCTGGGGGAACGTCACCTCCAAACAAGCCATGACACAGACCCGTTTCTTGCGTCAGGTTAGTTACCTCTACAATCGGGTATGTTTCCACAGTAACGATTCCTCTTTATGCATGTTGTCGTGCCTCAACAATGACGTTTACTCCTGATTATAATTGCTGTGCTGTTATTGGACTCAGTTTTGTACCGAGTTCAGTTATGTTGCTTCGCTCTGGCTAATGCTCTCCGTAATGTTGGGCGGGTGCGCACTATGGCCGTAGCAGCCGCTCCGCCTTTAAAACCCAAAATCAGTGAATGTTGGGCGACATCGAATCCAACCCCGGTCCTCTTAGTGATAGCGAGGTTATCGCTAGCATTCTAGCTACTCTTCAGCGAATTGAGGCTGCTCGAACCTCCTCAGGCCCAGCAATGGAGACTCTGTGCAATATATTGGACAACAAAGTCTGAGCTACAACGTCGATACTAGTGCTTTTTTTCGCGTAGAAACCCGTTGTCCCATATTGCCACGCGCGTAGGCGAGCAAGCGCGTGTGTGGCCGAGTGGTTACCGCGCTTGACCTTCGTGCGGAGGCCCATGGTTCGATTCCTGGGAGTTCCGCGAATTTTATTTATACTTTCAGTTTAATGTTCTTGTGATTTCGAGAACATTGTTGTTTCTAAAGCTGAAGTCTGGGCGAGTTGGTATGACATATTTAAAAGGTTGAAACAGCGCAAAAAACAACGGACAGGGTAAAGAAAGACACAGACAGCGCTCTGTCTGTGTCCTTCTTTACCCTGTCCGTTGTTTTTTGCGCTGTTTTAACCTTTTAAATTGTTGTTTATTCTAGGCCCGAATGTTCTACGCGTCGAACCTCCCACGCCGATTATTCCAGAAGCCCTCGCGTGTACATAAGTGGCTTCGCGTGGCGAGCCAAAGTCAGTTTTTCGCCTCAGCGTTCGATCTTGCTGCTTCGCCGCCTTCGACGCCCGCGACGCTCTGTTGTTATCATTTGTTTCCTTTTTATTTTTGGGCACAAGTTCGCCCCATTAAACGTTTAGTTTATTCAGTTATTTGCCGCCTCATCACTTGTCCTTCGTGACATTTTGGTGGAGGTGCTGGGTACGCTTTCTATGCCCGTGAAGCGTACACCTACGGAGACATCCCGGCCAAGTGAAGTGCTCAGCCCCGGAAGGCTACCCTTCGCAGAAGACGCCAACTTCCGAGCAAGCAGCCGTACCAAAGACCAACCTTCGGAACTCGGACCCCTGCTGCAGAAACCAGAAAGAAGACCGCGACGATGACCACTCCACCCGTCGTTGTCCTACCCGTCGCTGCTCGCACGCCCACGTCCATCCATGGGGAGCCTTATGAAGACATCGAGGACTGGCTACAACAGTACGAGCGGGTGGCCCAGCACAACCAATGGACGGACGACCAGCGCCTGCAGAATCTTTACTTCGCGCTCGAAGGAACGGCCAGGCACTGGTTCGAGAATCGCGAGACTTCATTGATCTCGTGGACCGCCTGCAAAAATGAGCTGAGACGGACTTTTGCCAACCAAAATCGACGGGAGAGGGCCGAAGACCTTCTACGAATGAGGACCCAGGGCACAAGTGAGACGATCACCAGCTTTGTAGAAGATGTTCTGCGCCTGGTCGCTCGCGCCGACCCTCTAGCCACCGACGAAAAGAAGCTTCGGATCCTGATGTGAGGCGTAAAAGATGACATCTTCGGTGGCCTTGTCCGCAATCCCCCAGCCACCGTCGAAGATTTCGTCAAGGAAGCCACAAACATCGAACGTGCGCTTCAAGCACGGGCATCCCATTACCAGCGACTTCCCGGCGTCGCTGCCCTCTCGACGTCCAGCTGCAACGGCCCGGACCTCCGCGAGATCATCCGGGACGTCGTGCGGGAGGAAATCAGGAAGCTTCTTCCTGCTGCCGCAAGCCCGGATTCGCCCTCAATCGCCGAGGTTGTCCGGGCAGAAGTTCAGCAGGCGCTGCAGCCACCAGTTCTTGTCAGCGCCGCTCCCAAACCACCGACGCTGAGCTACGCCGCAGCTACCCGACGACCAACGCCCCCTGCTCACCCGTATACGGCGCCACCCCGACGGGAACCTCCAGCGCCGCAGTTTTCACGACGCCAGGAAGATCGGGCGCACGCCCACCCAGAACCAGCAGCGCCACGAAAGACCGACGTGTGGAGGACGGCCGATCGACGCCCGTTGTGCTATCACTGCGGTGAAGCCGGCCACATTTACCGCCGATGCCCCTACAGACAACTGGGGCTGCGCGGGTTCCACCCGAACGACCCGCGCCCAAGGTACGACGAGCGCCCTCGCAACATCGAGGAGTGCCTCCGAAGCTCGCCCTCCCAGGTGCCGTCTCTCCGCCGTGAAGCCCGCTCCCCATCGCCACGACGCTCAGCGTCCCCAGCGCCACGACCTCTCCAAGAGAGCCTGTCTCCCCTGCGTCGCCGGGAAAACTAAGTGCGGCAACGCCTGGAGGTGACGCTGCCGAAAACGATGGAAGCAAACAGCCTTCAAAAACACCGGAGCGCTCCCACTCTCCCAACGCCCCGCATCGCACCGACGCGCCTGCAACGGGGTCCAGCAACCTAAACCTTGTTATCGACGGCCTCGACGCGTCGGCACTCGTGGACACCGGAGCAGACTACTCAGTCTTGAGTGGGAGGCTCTCTCGCCGACTGCGAAAAGTGACAACGCCGTGGGATGGAGCTCAAATACGAACCGCCGGAGGGCATCTCATCACACCAGTAGGAAGTTGCACTGCCCGCGTCGAAATTCACGGCGCAACGTGCCCTGTAAAATTCGTCGTTCTACAAGACGGTTCTAGAGATGTCATTCTCGGCATGGATTTTCTGTGTGAATACAGCGCCGTCATCGACCTGGGTGAGAACAGATTGGCGCTGCGGAAGCCTGTTCCTCCTTTAGAGAAACCCCAAACAGCGTCAGCCGCCGTCCGAGTCGCCGCCGACCACGTGAACCTGCCGCCGCGATCATGTGTTGTCGTACCCGTCGTGACCGATACAGCTACCTCCGGCGCAGTTGTCCTGGAAGCCAGCCTCCAATTGCTCCTAGGGAGAGGAATCGGTATTACAAGAGGAGTGGCTGAACTTCAGGATGGGCGCACCCTGATCCTCGTGACGAACTTCCGACAAGAAACGCAACACCTCACGAAAGGTGCCGCTGTGGGCCACGTCGAGGAACTTCGAAACTCCGCCGAAATCGCCGCCATTACTGACGAATCCTCGTCAGTAATGGCGAGGATTCCAGGGCCGAAACGACGACAGCTGATTGACCTCCTCGGCGAATACAGCGACTGCTTCGCGAAGTCGTCGAAGGTGCGCCAAACCGCCGTTGCGAAGCATCGCATCGTTACAGAGGACGACGCGCTCCCTGTGCATCGATCGCCGTACAGAGTCTCCGTAAAAGAAAGGGACGTCATTCAAGAGCAAGTGCAAGAAATGCTGAACGACGACATCATCCAGCCTTCGAGCAGTCCGTGGGCCTCTCCGGTCGTGCTTGTCAAGAAGAAGGACGGAACGCTTAGGTTCTGCGTGGACTACCGACAGTTGAACGCGGTAACCAAGAAAGACGTCTATCCACTCCCCCGCATCGATGACACACTAGACCGGCTACGCCACTCCCGGTACTTTTCATCGATGGATCTGAAGAGCGGTTACTTTTCAGATCGAAGTTGACGAACGAGACCGAGAGAAGACAGCTTTCGTCACGCCGGATGGACTGTACGAGTTCAAGGTGATGCCCTTCGGACTATGCACGGCGCCAGCAACTTTCCAGCGTGTCATAGACACCGTACTGGCAGGACTGAAGTGGCAGAGCTGTCTTGTCTCCCTTGACGACGTCGTTGTGCTTTCAAGTGACTTCGACGAGCACTTGCGACGACTCCGAGCTGTACTCCAAGCCATAAAGACCGCGCGACTCACCCTTAAGCCGTCCATGTGCCGGTTCGCCTATGACGAACTGAAGTTCCTAGCCCACGTGGTTAGTAATGACGGCGTCCGCCCAGACCCCGAGAAGACTCGCGCCGTTGCGGCATTTCCAGCGCCTTCAGACAAGAAGGCCGTGCGAAGATTCCTTGGACTTTGTGCCTACTATCGACGCTTCGTTCGGGATTCGCAAGAATTTCCGCACCGCTCACAAACCTTACGAAGGACGCCGAGAAGTTCGAATGGGCCGAGGAGCAGCAGCACGCATTCGACGAGCTGAAGCAACGACTCCAGACTCCTCCTGTTCTTGGACACTTCGATGAAGATGCGGAAACCGAGATTCATACGGACGCAAGTAACGAAGGCCTTGGCGCGGTACTGGTTCAAGTGCAAGAAGGCACCGAGCGAGTCATCGCCTACGCCAGTCGGACACTGTCCAGAGCGGAGAGAAATTACTCCACGACTGAAAAAGATTGTCTGGCGGTCGTCTGGGCCATCACGAAGTTTCGCCCGTACTTATACGGGAGCCCTTTCCGCGTTGTCACGGTCCCACAGTCGCTCTGCTGGCTTACGAACCTAAAGGACGCTTCAGGACGTCTTGCTCGATGGAGCCTCCGACTGAAGAAGTTCAACATGACTGTGGTCTACAAGTCAGGCCGCAAGCCCAGCGACGCCGATTGCCTGCCCAGAGCCCCTGTCGAGACATCCTCCGGTAGCAGCGACGACGATGACGACGAGTGCTTCTTAGGCGCGGTGAACACCGACAACATGGCGCGACGTCAAAGAGACGATCCTGAGTTGCGCGCCCTAATCGAGCACCTCAAAAGACGAGAGGGGGTACTACTATCCCCCGTGTCTTCTTGAGAGCCCTGCCGACCTTCGTCCTCCGACAAGGTGTGCTTTACAAGGAGAACTTCGGAGACAACAGCTCGCCATGGCTGCTGCTAATCCCTGCCGACCTTAGAGAAGAGATCTTCCAAGCCTGTCACGACGACAAATGGCTGGCCACCTTGGCTACAGCAGGACGCTCGCCAGGATTCGAGGAAAATACAACTGGCCAAGGCTACCGAAGACCGTTCACCTCTACACTCGATGATGCCGCGACTGTCAGCGACGCAAGAAACCGCCGACGAAGCCGTCAGGACATCTGCATCCGATTGTTTCCCCGTCTACGCCGTTCCAGCAGATCGGAATGGATTTACTTGGCCCTTTCCCGCCGTCAACGTCGGGAAACCGCTGGATAATCGTCGCCACAGATTATCTCACACGGTACACCGAGACGAAAGCCCTTCCATCAGGTACGGCTGTGGAAGTCGCCAAGTTTTTCATCGAGTCCATTGTCCTCCGGCACGGCACCCCCGAAGTCCTCATTACCGACCGTGGATCATCGTTCATGGCCCAGCTGACGCAAGAGATCCTTCGTCTCAGTGGCACCGGCCACCGTCGAACCACTCCGTACCATCCGCAGACAAATGGTCTAACAGAACGGCTGAACAAAACCATCGCCGACATGATCTCAATGTATGTCGACGTAGAGCACAAGACTTGGGACGAGGTGTTACCCTACGTCACATTTGCTTACACCACAACGGCGCAAGAGACCACAGGAGTAACACCGTTTCAACTGGTGCATGGCAGAAAAGTGTCGACCATGCTCGACGCAATGTTACCCCACGAGCCAGCTGACGATGTGATACCCGACGCCCAGGCGGTTGCTCAACGAGCCGAAGAAGTTGGCCAGCTCGCCCGACTCCGAATTCAAGATCAAAAACGTTCGACGCTACCTGGTACAACCTTCGCCGGGTCGATGTTCGCTTCAAGCCCGGAGACCGTGTGTGGGTTTGGACCCTAATACGACGACGCGGTCTAAGCGAGAAACTCCTGAAGTGCTACTTCGGACCCTACAAAGTGCTTCGCCGACTCAGCGATCTGAACTACGAGGTGATGCCCGACGGAACACGGACTTTATCACGCCGCCCTCCACGACCGGACGTCGTCCACGTCGTGCGCCTCAAGCCGTACTACGCGCGATAAGACTGTGAACTGCGATCTCGTGCAACGCTTGATATGATTGTGTTTTGCCAGCCTCCGTATTTTCCCATTCGTTTGCTTGTCTTGCTCTGTTTTGTGGCCTTTCACGTGGCATCGAGTCGATGCATTTTTAAAGGGGGGAGTAATGCCACGCGCGTAGGCGAGCAAGCGCGTGTGAGACCGAGCGGTTACCGCGCTTGACTTTCGTGCGGAGGCCCAGGGTTCGATTCCTGGGAGTTCCGCGAATTTCATTTATACTTTCAGTTTAATGTTCTGGTGAGTTCGAGAACATTGTTGTTTATTCTAGGCCCGAATGTTCTACGCGTCGAACCTTCCACGCCGATAATTTCAGAAGCCCACGCGTGTACATAACGGGCTTCGCGTGGCGAGCCAATGTCAGTTTTTCGCCTCAGCGTTCGATCTTGCTGCTTCGCCGCCTTCGACACCCGCGACGCTCTGTTGTTATCGAAAAAATAGTCAGAGTGCAGGCGAGCTGATGTAAGTTGAACATGATTGTAAACCTGAGACTGGGGCAGAAAGAGAACACAACAGAAGGTAGAAAAAGAGGAGGCAACGTCTCAAACTCAGCTGCAAAGTTTATTTCGTACGCGCCTTTTATACAACAATTCCAACGCCGTCTCTACAAAAAAAAAAAAAAAAAAATTTGACAAGAGAACAATGACATTTGGGTAACCTTCTCTTATCTCCCTTGACCTCGGCTGCGAAACACTCACACAAAGGGTCACATTCTAGCATAACCGCCGCCACCCGGCGAACGTAGGTGAATCACTACTGAACACAAAGAAAGGGTTTGACCTTCAAAGATGCGTTTCCTCTAACAACTCAATCAGTCCAAAGAAACAATACTAGACACTGCTAACAGTCGGAACTTGGGGCCATCTCCAAAACTGAGATCGACATTGCCCTCCTACAACGAACCACAATTGGCTAAACACTGCGACTTTCTCGAACATATCCAAGGATACACATATAAACACTGTTAAAAAAGAAAAAAAAATTTACAAGCGTAGAAATTGTTTACATTCGTTCCCAAACTGCAATGACGCCTGACTTATACAATTGCCAGACGTTTTTATACAAATTGTTTCTTGTACTACACGTTTCATATCATTACGCTCTTTGTAAATTATTTCTGTTTCAGACTAGTTGGCTTTACAATTATTACACTCTAGAAGGTGCCTTGCTAACTCGGAATAGGACGCGTTGTTTTTCACATTCCGTTTGTGTTCCGTCAGTCTATCATTTATACATCTCGATGTCTGACCTACGTATTTAAAACCACCCTCCAAAGGAATCTCATAAACCACAGAATTCTTACACGAAACCGACTTTTCGCGATGGGCCTTCTGGCAAACTTCCTGTTTCGATTCAAAAGGTGTAAGTTTGCATAACTTAAAATCGAATGTGAACACTGTTTCTACGCCAAACTTTTTCGCCGACGCTCTTTTGTTATGGAAAATATCGTGAAAATACGGTATAGCAACTCGTCGGTTCCTCACTTTTGGTTCATCCCGCTTTTCTCTGATTTGGATAGAAAGTTGTCGTTTTTGAAAAGTTTCCTCATACCCCGCGTCCTGCAGTCTTCCCCATTGTTTTTTTAAAGCTTGACTCATGAAATGGGTACATGATCTTTTTAGCGCATTACCAATAAATGATTTCGCAACTCCCACCTTAACAATTTTAGAGTGACAACTTTGTTTCGGAAGCACCGGTTTAGCCATCTTCTTACCATATTCCCTACATAAACCATTTTTCACCTGAATGCGCAAGTCCAAAAACAGCAACATGTTCTCCTCTGGTTTTTCTACTGTGAAATGTAACTCCGGGGCCGTTGACCTAATAAGCTTTTCAAGATACTCCGACTTTCCTTCTTCAAACGTGCAGACAAAAATATCATCTACATATCTTCTGATGAAGCTCACGTTAGGTGACAACTCAATCATCCTGTTAAACAACACTCTATCCAAACTGTTGAGGTATATCTCAGCTAACAACGGAGCGACCGACGAGCCTATGCATACACCTTCTTTCTGGATGTATTTTCGATTATTGTATTCGACGACTGTTGACTTTAAATAGAGATCCAACACGGTAAGGAAGCTTTCCACTGTTACGCCTGATTCCGATTGAAACTTTACCCGATTCAACTCTAGCACCTCCTTCACTGCGTTCATCAACCTCCTCTTTTCCAGAGAATAATATAAATCTTTTATATCCATGGAGAATACCGAACTCTTCCTCCCATGGTTGTGTTCCAAGATCTGAATAAGTTCTTCTGTGCAGGGACTCAAACCGTAACCGTAACCGAAACCGAAAACCGTTTAGGAACGAAATTTTTTCAGTAACCGTAACCGGAAAAAAAACGTTATTTGAAATTTATAAAAACCGTTACCGTAACCGTAACCGTAAATTATTTACCAGTAACCGGTTTTAACCAATATTAACCGAAAATAAAAACATTAGTTTTTCTAAAGTATGACCTGGAGGATGGATCTTGAAAGGTCGTGGCCATCTGACAGAGTTACTGTCAGCGAGTGGTGCATCTGGTAATACATTTCCGTACAATCTAACTTTAGGATTAAGAATTAGAGCCTTTGCTAAAGAATTCCAAACTCCTGCGGTGGATTGAAGCGTTCTTGACTCTTAGAAAACAGTTTGTTAGTATTGATGGGCATGAGTCGACGTTACGAGAAGTTTACTCGGGAGTCCCACAGGGATCTGTACTCGGACCCTTGTTGTTCTTAATTTTTATAAATGACGTCCTTCGTGACATTACTGTAAAAGCAAGGCTCTTCGCTGATGATTGCATCTTATATAATTATATAAACGATGACAGTGATTCCATCGAGTTGAACGGTTGTTTACAAAAAATTAGCAAGTGGTGTGAAAGCTGGCAGATGTCTTTAAACCTGGAAAAGACTGTTTGCATGTCAATGACACATAAGAAAACTCCTGCGGTGCATAACTACCACTTAAACGGAAAACCTTCGTCTAGAGTAAACGAATTTAAATACTTAGGGGTAACAATAACCAGGGATCTTCGATGGGACAATCACATTAATAATATCATTAAGAAAGCTACAGGTAAACTTTGGTCATTAAGAAGGTCGTTAAAAATGGCCACACCGGACACTAAATTGTTGGCTTTTAAAATGATGATAAGACCAAGTATAGAATATGCCAGTGAAGTGTGGGACCCGTACACAAAGAAGTTAGTATTAAAATTAGAGAGGATTCAGAAATTGGCGCTGCGCTTTATTTTCTAGAAGTATAGAATGCTAGATTCACCCACGGAACTGTATTCCAGGGCAGGAATTAATCTACTGGAAGAGAGGCGGAGAAATAAACGCTTGAAAATGCTTTACTTGATCTTAAACGGGACGCTTCTGCTGGACAAAGATAGATTGATAAGACACCATACCTCTAGAATTACGCGAAACAAACACACTAGAACACTTGAAGAATATCGTTACGCCAAAAATTGCTTTAAAAATTCATATTTCCCCCGAACGATAAAGGAGTGGAATGCGCTGCCAGAAAGCACTGTTGCAGCCAATACCGTTTCTGAATTTATGAGAGGTCTGCAAAATTTATTGTAAAATTATGTATTTAAATCTGTTGCACACAGTGCTTTGTGTATTTCTTTTTTGTAAGTGTGTTCCATTGTGTTCGATAATATAACCGTAGAGTACGCTGGTAATGTATGTTGTACACCATGTTCTGCGAGGCTAATTTATGTTCACTTTTGTGGCTCACCCCTATCATGGTCCCCGTTGGGAGGACTAATAGTATTGTCAAATAAATAAATACTTAGTTGGAATCAGTTGTCAAGCTTATAATAAAAAGGTTTATATTTCTAAATTTGCCATACTCCTACATCGCTACATGTATTCCGTACGTGTCGCCTTCAGGGTGTTAACTAATAAGTTAGAATTCTCAGATGCCCATCCAACTCGGTTCTATCAAAACCACCGATGTTCCTGACATGCAGTAGCCAGTATGAAGAAACGAGGTAAATTTACCGTAATGCAGAGCTGGCGGAAAAGAAAACCTGGTATTCATTTAGTCTGAAACGTGTCGCGAGTGACGATTTTGATATAACACAGAAAGAAAGAAAAAGTCAGAGGTTTGACATTGGTGTTTTGTATGATATACATATATAAATATGCTCGGGCTGAGAGCGGCGGAAGGGACGAGGAAACGTCCGAAGGGTCTCCGAGTTTCTTTATTTCGTTCTCGTGCCGAGACCCTTTTTCGAACCGAGTGGCAGCCGCCGGCATTGCCAAGCATCTCAGAACGACAAGAGAAAAAGCCAAGGAGAAGGATGCGTCGTCGTCGAACGCGCCAACGAACTTGGCCACCAATGACGGAGCCGCACTCGTCCAACAGATGGGGGATACCATTTCTGCCTCCTTCGCCTCAACCTTGGGAGCTGACCTGCTTCCAATCGTCAATGCCCTGGCCGGTCTCGCCCCACACTGCCAGCAGTCTCAGCAATCCCCGTCGCAGAACTCTGAACGCGAGCTACTCGGACGTCAGCACGGTGATCTCGAACATCCACAGACGCGCCAAGAGATCGCATCCAGCATTGCCGGAGCCCTCCCCCTGCTTCCGCCGGAGGTATGGCTTCTACCGGAATCATTTCTACCAGAGGCACCAACGCGATCCGAGTATTTCTTGTAAAGCCTCCACCGCTATTCCCGGAGCGAGGGTCCGTCAGGCCCACGACAATCTGTGCGACCTCGCCCAGAACACTAAACGTTTGTTAACGAGAGATGTCCACGAGATCCGGCATCTCCACCCGTATCGGTTCTACTGGGATGCCATGCTCCCCGAACACCAGCGCCTCATTTTCGATAGACTGGAACTTTTCCACGTCGTCGCGAGAGGGAACTGGAGGACGGCTATCCTATCCCAGACGTCCACACTCTAGTCCGAGGTTTTCAGAGAGCTTCCCGACCAGCAACCCGACCAGCCTCGACGCGGACGCAGCACGTCTCGTGCTTCCGCGAACACCAGCTACCGCCCAGGCACCAAATCCAAGAAGGCCCTTAATCCTAAATGAGTCCGGCAGCTGCCCTGGGTCTTCGAGACTCACCAGTACCGTCATCGACGGCACGGTCGTCTCCTCGACGCTCCTGGACGTTTTCCCGGTCGAGGACGTTCTCGCATATGCATATTGCGAGGCTGGCGTCTCGGTGGACCTTGCCCGCGATTAACCTCCGACCGAAGAAAACGACCCATTGGATCCGGACTCGACGGCCACCGACGCCGAGCGAATCTTGGAGTGGCGCAGCAGGACCGACAGTATCATTGAGCCCCACGCCGATGACGACTCCTTCGACACCTACAATGGCGAGGAGGAAAACCACACCAACACAAAGGAACGAGGAAAACCACACCAACACAAAGGAACACACTACAGACAAACAAAGCGACGTCGAGGACTCCGAGTAGGACCTGGGTAGCACTGCCAACAAGTCGAAAGCGACGGGACCTCCGACGCCAGTCCTCCCAACCCAGCAGGCACCTCAAGTCGATTGGGAAGTGTTTAGGCGAGGCATGCAGTTCTCACGGGCCGCCCGACTTCGGCGCACGTTCGATGAGCTTCTCGAAGGCTTCTCTTCACGGCCCGCGCCCCTCTCCCTGACCAGGTCCCCACGATCGATGCCGCCGTAACCGACATGTTGGCGGCATCATCGAACGCTCCTCACGGGGTCCGTACCTCAACCCCGTCTTCCTCGTATCCAAGTTAACCACCGAGTCCCGCATTGTTTTAGAGTGCGCCGCGCTTACTCCTTACCTATAGGAACCTCAGTTCCGCTTTACTCCGCTACCCCAGGCCATCAAAGCAAAGCTCCTCCCGCCCCATGCGTTTATGATGAAGCTCGGCCTGGCCGAGGCCTTTTACCATATCACGCTTCATCCCTCCTCCCGTAACCTGACCACATTTAGAGTAGGCCGCCGTTACAGCCGTTTTTGCCGTATGCCCTTCGTGATACGCCCGGCGCCGTTTTACATGCAGCTCTTGGCAACAGCCATTGTCAGGGGAATGCGAACGCGTTGACTCTGGGCTTGGTCTCACGTATTCAACTTCTTGTGCGCCCATCCCGACCCAGACAAGTTGGCGTCTACGGTGCGCCTCTTCGTGGAGGATTTGCTGCGGTCGGGATTTCGCTTAAACCTAAGCGACACGAGCAGAGCCCACGCGACGCATGGCCGGGTTGTCTTGGGTTCAGGTCGACACAGCCGATGACACCATTTCGCACATGCCAGAACGGCTCCGAGCCATTCCTCAGGTCCTTCGCTCGCTAGAGCACCCGCTTCACCTGAAGGTGCTCCAGGGAGCGGCGGGCTACTTGGTATTTTAATTTTCTCTTTATGGCTCTGGTTTTTTTTCTTCTTCGTCTCCTGTTTGACAGAGTTCCAGACCAAATTCCTTTTTCACCCAATTGGCTTCCCTTTCTCCTGCGTGTTTGGCCGACTTTGCCGCACTGCCAACCGCTCCCTTGTCCCCCGTTACCCAGCAGCGCATGAGCAGATGCCTTTGGAGTCGGTTACGCTAGCCTGGGGTCTTTAATGTGCAGCACGCAGTAGTGGTACACGACCGCACGCCGGTACGATACTCATCCTGATCGTAACGGGCAGAGGTGGGGTTGATCCCAGGATCCCTAAGTTCTGCAGCGCGAGCTTTCGCTCCACGTGCTTCGAGCTGGTGTGCACTAGCCCACTTGGCCACCGATCCCCCTCTCCTTAGTCTTCCTTGTTTTGGGCTATTGCATTTACATTAAGTTTGACTTTCACCAACTAGCCCAACTTTTAATTTTATTACTTTATTCCACTTAGAAGTATTTTACTAGATGATGGCTATAGTTCTGCTCCTTCCTTCAGTGTGGGCGAAAACTTGAGTGCATGTATTTGGTTCAAGTAAACTATAGCGACGAGAAGGTGCGAATGGTTCTTCCAGCACCCAGTGGGAACTTTCTTAGGGTTGTTTACAAACGCTGTTGAACAACAAAGTGGGAATGTTTATTTTCATTTTTATTATATAAAATGAGATGATTCCCGAGTAGCGGAAGTAACATGTATGCTCGGGTATCTAACTTTAGAATGTAAGCAGATGTAGTGAAGAAGCGTTGTAGCTAGAAACGTGCGCAACGTTTGACCAATTAGAATTATTAAAGGGGCGATGCAACAATTTAGGTACTTTGCGCAAATACCGCTTAGAACGGATCCCAAACGTTAATGACCTATGAAACAAGCGTTCGTTTTTCACCCCACACAATAGAAGTCCCAGTAAAAAAATTAAAGAAAAACAAGCAGCGTTCACCCCCTCAACTCGCAGCCAGAACAAGCGGCCACGTGATCTGGAGCCGATTAAATTCCGCCAATGTTGATCATAACCACGCGCTGGGGTTGGCAGAGCACACGACACGCGCTGAGTTACAGACATTGTTATGGCTCGGCAATTGTCGTTGTTGCAGCGATTGGACACGGGCCACTACCCGAATGCTTCTCGAGCTAGTAATTATCACGAGCCCAAATCGAGTGCGCACGCAATGCTCGGGTCCAATCTATGAACAGCATTCAAATATCGTCATATGGGTGTACTGCGATCCCCACTTTACGTCATCAAACGTCATCAAATTTTCCAAAGGAGAGATTGAATGAAAATGATCGCTTTTGTCTCTGAAATTACACCGCAACAAAGGAGTTTCTTCGCCTGTGGCGTTGCGTGCGAGTAACCTTGAGTCCCACTTGTGCCAGTAAGCTCGTGTAAAGTAAAAAACATTCCAATTGAATATCGTTGCACCGCCCCTTTAAGACGTTTCTAAGATCCTTGAATTTCACGTTGTTGGATATCTGGGACTATTTGAACCGTTTATTATAAAACGGCAATTAAACAAATTATTGTAAAAACCGAAATAAACCGGTTTTTACGAACGTGTAACCGGTAACCGAAACCGTAAAAATTAAAACCGTAAAAAACCGAAACGAAACCGTTATCAACAGGAAGTGGTAACCGTAACCGTAACCTAAACGTTATATTTTTCGGTTTGAGTCCCTGCTTCTGTGTTTCTCAGCGATAAGGATTTGTCCAAACTGACCTGACTTAACCCATGCTGCAGAAACTTAGACACTACTTTTTGCCACGTTCCGTTTTCGTTTACAACCACTCTAAGAGGCATCTCCACTTTATGGTCCTTTAGGAAAAATTTCAAACATAGGTAAATTTTAGATTGATTCATTATGCTTTTGGCAACTTGCTCTTTATCTTCTTCCTTGAACACTGTGCATTGATCCCTTCTCATCTTTGCCAACTTTCCGTTCCAGTCCTTGAACAATACACTCATGGCATTTTCAGCTTTGTTTTGAAATTCTTTCATCGGGAGGATACCAAACCTCCCCGATGTATCTGTTTGGAGTAATTTTAACGACCGTGAATCTATCTCATTCTTGAATATGTTTACATCCTTAAAATTCCTTTTTTCTTTCGGGTACATGTCTCCCATGACTTTGTCTAATCTCCCCACCGTCTGATCTACAAAAGCCGTCTTTTCATCATGACCTACCAAGCGCGCAACGTTTTGAACAGCGGAAAACACATCGAGTCTGGAAGGCCTCACATTGAGACAAAATTTAAGTCCCTTGGCTAAAAAACTTTCCGTTCTTTCGGAAATCGAAATGTTACATGGGTTGACTACATTTAAACGGGATCCCGACACGCACTGAGCACTACGCCATACCAAAGGCAAACGACTCTCCCTCCTCTTCATTATCTTAACAGAGTTCAAGACTTGCGTTCGTTTGACATACCAAATCCTGTGGAACTGCGCCTTCTTGATGTTGTCCCAGTGCTGGAACTCCTTGCGATGCCTGTAGTCCTTTCCCAAGAGGAGGTCCCAAACTCTGTTGCACGCCGTGTAGAGTTCTTGTATTCTCCTGGTGGCTCCTTCCCTGTAGATCTTGATAACTTTCTTCTTTGAACTCCAAGATAAACCACTTGTTGATAGATGTCTGAACTGCGCAGGGTCGATGAAGTTTTTCCGCAACGAAAGTCCATAGTACGCGACGTCTGCTTCTAGTTCCGCCAAACGAAGTGCCAACTTGTCCAGCACCATGTATGCTTGAAACTTTCTATCCAAATCAGAGAAACGCGGGATGAACCAAGTGTGAGGAACCTAAGAGTTGCTATACCGTATTTTCACGATATTTCCCATAACATAAGAGCGTCGGCGAAAACGTTTGACGTAGAAACAGTGTTCACATCCGATTTTAAGTTATGCAAACTTACACCTTTTGAATCGAAACAGGAAGTTTGCCAGAAGGCCCATCGCGAAAAGTCGGTTTCGTGTAAGAATTCTGTGGTTTATGAGATTCCTTTGGAGTGTGGTTTTAAATACGTAGGTCAGACGTCGAGATGTATAAATGATAGACTGACGGAACACAAACGGAATGTGAAAAACAACGCGTCCAATTCCGAGTTAGCAAGGCACCTTCAAGAGTGTAATAATTGTAAAGCCAACTGGTCTGAAACGGAAATAATTTACAAAGAACGTAATGATATGAAACGTGTAGTACAAGAAACAATTTGCATAAAAACGTCTGGCAGCTGTATACGTCAGGGGTCATTGCAGTTTGGGAACGAATGTAAACAATTTCTACGTTTGTAAACTTTTTTTTTTCTTTTTTAACAGTGTTTATATGTGTATCCTTGGATGGGTCTAGGACATTTCGGTGTAGGACGTTTCGGTGTAGGACTTTTCGGTGCGGAAATTTCGGTGCACGGACTTTTCGGTGTACGGACTTTTCGGTGCACGGATGTTTCGATGCACGGACGTTTCGGTGCACGGACTTTTCGGTGTACGGGCTTTTCTGAAACATATTTTTTATAACACCTAAACGAAGCGTGCACACCTTTTCGAAGGCACCAACAGTGAATTGGTCAAAATCCTTTCAAGCCATTAGCAACTTTGAACCCTTACACTAGGGGGCACAAAAGGGCAAAATCCTTTCAAGTTACTGGAAAGTTCCAAGAATTAAACTAAGAAACAAAAAAATCAGGGCAACGGGGACACACAAAGAACAATGAGGATCATGTTTCTAAACTACCCGAGATTGGTGTAAAATAGAGTGGGTTGAAATTAAAGCCGAGAATATAAGAAACGAAAACAGTGACGTGTCAAACACAGCTACCTCGTTTGTTTTTCCGAACATTATGCAGTTACAGAAACAGTGTGTTAACCACGAATCTTTTGTTCACTTCTAAGTACCTCATACCAACCCCAAATGCACTTTGTCATCTACAAGGTCAGCTTAGAAAAAAAGCCTTCACAAAATCCTCTACAAATAGCACTAGAGACATAAACGAAAGGTACACCCAGAACACAATCTTTTGTTCCCTTCTAAGAACCTCAAAACAACCCCAAACCATAGACTTCGTTATCTGCAACGTCCGCTTAGAAACAAAACCTACTGGTGCGCCAGGAACGTTGGTACAGCGCTAACTACTGTCCGAAAACGAGGATAAAAGCGCGGCATGTGCATGTCATCGTCCTATTTCATTTGATGTTGGTTGAGTCGAGGTGTTAGCTTTAGGATGACGGTCTACTTCCGAAGTAAACGTGGAGGGTCCAAACTTCTGCACGAAGGATTCGAATACGACAAGGAGCGCTGCTTCAAAGAGAAGGTGAGTGTTGTTTGCCTAAAGCATTGAATAGCGATAGTTTTCAAATTTGTAAGAAAGACTGCGAAGTCAATCAATTTGTTTAGCTTATTTTTAGCGTATTTCGTGGCCTAATAGTATATGGAATAGAATAATATCACTATGATGGGATATGACTCTTAGTTAATTATTATTAAAGAAAACTGAAGCGGTTTTGTATGTGAGGGAAAACACCCAAATCGTCTTCATTTGGCCTCCAGAATCACAAATATCGAGATTATTTTTCAATATGGTTCACGGAGGCTGCAGAAATCAATTTTTAAGAGTTCGACTCAAGCCCCCCTTTCCGGGGCGGGGCGTCATATTAGGAGTTTTCGGAACCTCCGCTCTCGCGCATCTATAGCGCCTGTCAAAGCTATGCACGCGCACTCTTCTTTTTTTTTTTTAAGTCAGAAAGAGACG
The DNA here is from genome assembly GCA_013358835.2 of Ixodes persulcatus. NCBI lineage: Eukaryota > Metazoa > Arthropoda > Arachnida > Ixodida > Ixodidae > Ixodes > Ixodes persulcatus. Next base: position 37,252 of record JABSTQ010007467.1, read on the forward strand.
TCACGACTGGTGTCGGTGTGGGGGAAAATACCTAACAAGCTCGCAATTGCACGCGCTGCCCACACGAGCGACACGCGCTTGGCGGCCAAAAGATCTGGGTATAACGTCACGACTGGTCGGAGGTTTTTCGTCTTTTCTCGCGTTTAGTTACATCTCCGGAGAAAATGACTGTGATATTCCGATTCAAGGGATAAAAATACGCTAAAATTCACCTCTCGCTCGTTTTTTTTTTGTTTTTTAGGAAGTGTTTTAGCTTCTCTTTGATTTTAGAATAAAGGCTGATTCACTTTGCCCCATTTTCTTACGTTAAGTTACGTTACGACCGAAACATTCCTGCCTCGAATGTCGCGTGTCATGCTTTCTCCTTGAACTGGTAGCCTCGCTTAATATGAAGCACAGAAGTCCCGGAGACTTCAACGTAATATTTCGTAACGTAACTTAACGTAAGAAAATGGGGCAGTGTGAACGGGCCTTAAGGGTCAAACTCTAAACGACTTCGATTTAATTCACCTTTTATTCCTCGCAGACATATTGGAAATGCAGCAGGAAGCTCGAATGCAAGGCAAGGGCACATACCATTGATGGGGAAGTCGTGCAACTCATCAACGAACATCCTCATGCCACCTGCCAAATGGAACAAGAAGTCAAGTTGGCTTACTCCTCGATGAAGGAGAGAGCCAGAACGACGGAAGAATGCAACCAAGCCGTTGTCGGACGCCTCATCACCGAGATGACGCCGGAAGCGTGTTGCTACCTGCCACCTCAAGATACCATCAAGAGAACACTGAGGTAAGCATTTATGCTACTATAATTACTACCCAGTTTGCAAATATAGACCTTAATAATATATTTTGGGAGGAGAAAGTTTAGAAGAGGTATGAAAAATGGCTGTGGGATCAATACTTACTATACTTTCGTTATTTTACCGTTAAAAAGAGAGTTTAAGCGCGTACCTCTGATGGACTAGTCGGTGTTAACGATTAGGAAAATAAGCGGGGAACAGGACAGGGCGCTTAATTGCATGGCGCGTCACATAAAAACAGAATAAATAACAAGGCGCGCGCTACAGTTCACGACCATGAGCAGTCTTGTCCCCCTCTTACTTTCCTAGTCGTTCGCTATTTTTATTTCACAGTCTAGAGGTGTTTAGCGCGTAGCTCCTCGTAGTGTTTCAAATCGCACATTGCACGCATTTCTTATTCACATGTGTCACTATTTTGAACCGTGATGCCAACGATATCCCAACTATTTTACGTGCAGGAGAGTTCGTGCAAAGGCCGATCCCCCTACCCTTGGGGTTAGAAGACGTTACCATTCCAGCTGACTACGCGTCGAAAAAAGACGGCTCGAGGTTTCTTGTATTCGACTCCGGTGTGCAAGATCAGGACCGCTTTCTTATTTTCTGCAGTCCGCAGATGATTGAAGTTCTTAAAACATCCAAGAAATGGTTTGCCGACGGTACATTCAAGGTTGCACCAGAACTGTTTTTTCAAGTTTACAGCCTACATTGTGAAGTTGGTGGATCTGTTCTCCCCGCGGCTTATATGCTGCTAACCCGAAAAACTGACCAACGTACACGCGAGCTCTGAGCGCCCTTATTGGCGAGTGTGGAGGGGTCTGCGAGCCAAGCACCATAATAGTCGATTACGAACTTGCAGCCATTAACGCTTTCAAAACGGTCTTGCCAACATTCGACGCGCGTGGGTGCTTCTTTCATTTATCGCAGTGCGTTTATCGCAAGGTTCAATCTGAAGGACTTCAAGAACTATATGCCTGTGATCCTCGAATCAACTTGGAGGCCCGCATGATACCTGCTCTTTCCATGGTACCCCGAAGTGATGTGGAGGGTATCTTCACCGAACTGGCGTCCAGCGTACACTCAGATCTGCAACCAGTTATGGATTACTTCGAAGATGCCTTCATAGGACGGCCCACGGCTGGGGGAAGGCGAGACGCACAGTTTCCAGTGGAACTCTGGAATCACCATGACACCGTGCTCCAGTGCGACTCCAAGACAACCAACTCGGTGGAAGCATGGCACAGGGTCTTCCAGGCTCATGTGCAATGCTCCCACCCGTCCCTTTGGAGGTTCCTGGAGGTTCTACAAAGAGAGGACTGCATGCAGCTTCACCGGCTTACGCAACTTGAGATGGGGCAGCGATTCAAGCCGGCAACAAAATATGTAAAGGTTTCCGAGCGCCTGCAGACACTCGCTGGGAGTATGACGGCAACCATGCTCTTCGATTTCTCAGAGGCGTTGCTCGTAATGTGTCCTTCTAAATTTTTGATGGCACGTGTTTTGTGAATAAACGATGTTTCAAGTTCATCTTGGGTCTGGCCTCAGATGTTATGCTTGCTTCCTACACCGAAAGGCCAGTGCACCGAAAAGACCGTGCACCGAAATGTCCATGCACCGAAATGTCCGTGCACCGAAAAGTCCGCACCGAAAAGTCCTACACCGAAACGTCCTGCACCGAAATGTCCGATCCCTCCTTGGATATGTTCGAGAAAGTCGCAGTGTTTAGCCAATTGTGGTTCGTTGTAGGAGGGCAATGTCGATCTCAGTTTTGGAGATGGCCCCAAGTTCCGACTGTTAGCAGTGTCTAGTATTGTTTCTTTGGACTGATTGAGTTGTTAGAGGAAACGCATCTTTGAAGGTCAAACCCTTTCTTTGTGTTCAGTAGTGATTCACCTACGTTCGCCGGGTGGCGGCGGTTATGCTAGAATGTGACCCTTTGTGTGAGTGTTTCGCAGCCGAGGTCAAGGGAGATAAGAGAAGGTTACCCAAATGTCATTGTCCTCTTGTCAAATTGTTTTTTTTTTTTTTTTTTGTAGAGACGGCGTTGGAATTGTGGTATAAAAGGCGTGTACGAAATAAACTTTGCAGCTGAGTTTGAGATGTTGCCTCCTCTTTTTCTACCTTCTGTTGTGTTCTCTTTCTACTGTTGTTATTATTTGTTTCCTTTTTATTTTTGAGCGCAAGTTCGCCCCATTAAACGTTTAGTTTATTCAGTTATTCGCCGCCTCATCACTTGTCCTTCGTGACAATATTTTGGACACCTAGTGCAGCCATCTGGTGAGTAGTCTCGAAGTTGTTTATGTTGCAGCGCCAATAAGCTCATTCAAAATGGCAGCGCTCAGCGGCTCCAAGTTTTACGGCGACGGCCGAAAAAGTAAGTATTTTCCCGAGATATCTGACCTGTTTTTCAACTTTTTATTGCTTGAGTATTAAACGCAATGATACAGAAAATACATAGATTGCAGATTTTAGCTTCAAGCACGTCTGCTTTTATGTACACTTCACAAACTTTGTCACGTCCAATACAATGGACGAGGTGGTGCGACTTTCCATTTCGTGTTGGCGCCTCATGAAGGGAGGCCATTTGCTTTTCATCGTTACTCAGTTTTATATTGTTTTATTTTACTTAGGGGACAGACAACGCATCAGTGACGCAACAGCTGACGAAATCCTCGAAATAATTGCACGGGGCCACACGTCGGACATGGATCTCTCAGACAGTAATGATGATGTGGCAGACGCCACTTTTTCTGCACCAGCTTTGCCTGATGCACCTAGTTCAGACGAGGATCATGATGCCAGCGATGACGAAGAATCTTCCACCTCGTGCAGAACCAAACAGATGCCGTCATGGGAAGCCGGTCAAGCGTAAGGATCAAGGCTGCACATGTTTGCATTCTCACATGCCTTTCCCGAGAATTGAATCAAAAGCAGTACTTATTTTACACTTCTTTTTTATGCAGGCCGATTTCGTCTTGGATGGTAGATTTCTCTGCTTTCGCTGACCGCCAGCAAGGACGGGCGTCCTCTGCTCCCAATGAGTACTTCCAGCAGTACATCACTGACGAAGTTTTCGAAAGTATGGCACTGGCAGTGAACACGAAACATGTCGGTGAGACCGGGAAAAGCCTTGACACATCTGTGGAGGAGTTGAAAGTATTTTTTGGAATTTCGGTTTCAACGTCCTGCCTAGGCTACCCACAAATCAGGATGTACTGGCAGAATAGTACAAGTCTGTCTTCCACTGCGAACAGGATGTCTAGGAATAGATATTTTCAACTGCGATCTCGACTAAAAGTTGTGAATGACCTGGAAGTAAGCGTGCAGGTCAAAGAACAAGACAGGCTTTGGCGGATCGGACCTCTTGTGTCGTCTGTATTGAAAGGTTGCCAGAAGCTTCCCCGCGAGGAGTACCTAAGTATTAATGAACAAATGATACCATTTAGCGGAAGAACGCAGCTCAGGCAGTTTGTGCCACGGAAACCAAACCCCCGAAGGGCTTAAGAATTTTGTACTTGCGACACCAAGCGGCCCGATTCTTGACTTTGAGATATACCAAGGCGAGAAATCCACCCTATATCCAGGCAGTTCTGGAATCGGAAAGTCAGCTGTGCTCAGGCTTACGGACACACTTACTCCAGGAACTAAGCTGTTCTTTGACAGGTATTTCACCTCTGGGGCACTGCTCGATAAGCTTGCGGAGATGGGCATTGCCGGCACAGGGACGATAATGAATAACCGCATCCCGAAGGGTGCAAAACTGTCCACTGAAAAAGAGCTTAAGGCCAAAGGGCGAGGAACATCCGAGATGAAAGTGAGGAATGACAGCCACCAAATAGTAGTTCGCTGGTACAACAACAAGTCAATCATATTCCTCTCGTCAATTCATGGTAAAAAACCAGAGGATAGTTGCCGTAGATGGTCAGCTAAAGAGAAGAGGCACATAGACGTCCCCAGGCTAAACATTGTACGTTTGTACAACATGAACATGGGAGGGGTTGACATGGCTGATCGAATGATCAGGTACTATCGAATGAAAGCACGAGTAAAAAAGTGGATTGCACGATGTATCTTTCATCTCGTTGGCATTGCCTTAGGCAATTGCGGGATTCTGTACATCCGAGACATGCGCGCCCAACAGAGGCGACAGTAGTACGTACTGAAAGCATTAGAGTTTCGCCTGTCTTTAAAAAGGCCCTTGTTGCAGAAGGCCATAGCGAGCCTTCACACACTGACAGTGACCTAGATTAATCCCCTGTAGCAGAAAGAGCTAGGTTGCCTCCAATCGAAGCTAGATGGAAAACATTAGGACACCTGCCAAGACTTGCGGATGTAGCAAATGCGGCCCGTTGTAGGTTAGAGGGGTGTAACATGAAAACTATTTTTTTTTGCATTAAGTGCAAGTTGTTCTTTTGTATAACCAAGGAAAGACAGTGCTTCGTGAAAGCTCACACAAAGTGAAGAAACTAAGTGCCAAAATTTGTGATGTTCAGAGTATGGAAGAATAATCGGAGTGTTTATGTATCTTTGAGTTAGCATGAATAAAAGCTTCTTTATTTTACTTGATTAAATCGAATGCTTACTTCCTTACACACAAATATTTATTTAATCTAGATTGCCTCGTTGAAAAAATCAAGATGTATAGGCCCAGTGTCCAATATATGGGACACTGTGTTGAGCCATTCCAACAATTCAAATAAAAGTAAAAGCTGCTGTAGTGTGGTACTTAGGCCATATAAAAGGTATTCTGAAAGTCTAATGAGAATCTGCTGCAGTAAAATCGTCCTGGGCCTCAGGAGGCTAAGTGACGTGCTGACTAAGGTCATGGCTCTTGAAAACGAACAAAAAATTAAAAAGGCTTCAGTAAGTCAACTGCTGGCAAGAGTACATGCAATCGAGGAGGAACTGTCAGAAACAAAAACCATGTTTAACTCTTCTACGCTAAACAGCACGTCTGCTAAGCTGGCTAATGTTCAAAAGCAATGTGACGACCATCAACGTTTTATTCTACGATGTAATTTGTTACTTCTGGCTGCCCCGACACTGTGTCTGGAAGTTGAAATCAATGGAAATAAAAAGTGCTCGCTCTCTGTTTCGAAAAGTTGGGGATCCAGTTGGTCCCTGCCAATCTTGAACACTGTGTCTGGAAGTTGAAGTCAATCGGAATAAAAAGTGCTCGTTTTTTGTTCCGAAAAGTTGGGGATCCAGTTGGTCCCTGAAAAATATTCAAAGTAGGCAAGAAGAGGCTATAAATGTCAAATTTGCCTGTTTTAAGGATTAGGATATTATATTGGCCTACGGGTTCAAATTGAAGGGAAGCGTTTTTGCTGTTCATGAAAGTTTTACGCTGTAGTACAGCGGGCTAGGACCAGGCTGTTCGTGTATAGTAAAGGCCCGCATGTTTCCTTTAAATTGCGCTTCACTAAATGGCACGTTGGTGATCAGCGCTATTTCTTAGACCAATGATCCCAGTTTGTTGATGAGCTAAGTTCGTAGCACAAAAAAAAAAAAAACAAATTGTAAAGAAAAAGACAATTAGCGCTTCTCGTATTGATCTTCGTGATAAAATCCAGCTTCCTTTTTTCCCTTTCACTAACATCTGCAGCGTCATACAAATGCGCGATTATTTTCGTGCTGCTATAAAAGATAGTGGATTCGATATTGTTAAATTAAGAGAAACGTAGCTTAGTCCCAGTGTTGATGATAAGAAAATATTATTTCGCATGATGACGAGTGGAACTTTTTTTCGGCCTGACAGAGGCTCCCGAAAAGGGTGAGGCGTGCTCATCATAATGCATATATAAATATTTACGAGTTTTGATATAGGGCTTGTAGATATAATCATTTCATTTTCCACTGTAAGTGTTTGCACGCCATCTGATAAGCTTATCGTAGCCGGAGTTACAGGCCTCCAGACTGTGATCCATTGTTCACTATCAATCTTTCTTTTGCGTTAGTCGTGATAAAATGCCGGTTTTCGGAGGCTGATCTGGTGCTTTTTCGTTATTTGAATTTTCCGCTAATTGATTGGGTCAATCTTGTCATCCGAGGGGTCACGAACATAAGGAAAATTATCAAAATATTAATTATATCACAATATCAGGAGAATTGTCACTATGTACTTGGCTGTACATTGTGAGTGCCAGGCCGAGTTTAATAGTACCAAGATTGTGGAAAAATGTAATACAAGATTCGAACGCGAGATACATGTGGCATTCAAGATAAGCGCCCATGGCACAAATGTGTGTATCAGTGCTCCTTCTGTTGCCTAATCCGATAAGGAGCACGCTTTTATTGGTCACTGAACAATACCGGCAGGCTTTCCAGGAGGTTAATGAAAGTCCAACATCTTTGCGCATGTGCGTGTTTATTCTTACTTTTATGTGTTTCCTTCAGTGAAGTTCAGTTTCAAGCTACGCCTCGTCCTGAGTACTTCTTTCTTTGTCCTTGTGTTTTTTGGCGTATTTAACACCATGCATAAGTACCAATTATGCCCAACGCACAGTGCTAGTACAGAAGAATTGATTTACATATGTCTAACTTTCAATCTAATTTAAATAATTAACAAACCTACACGCTCTGCTAACATTCTTTACCGCGGTTTAATCACATCACCGGATCTCTTAAAGTCGATTCAGCTTTGTGATGGGATGAGCTAAACATAGGATCCTTTACGTTAATTTGTTCCTCCCGGCTGCGAAAGGAAACAAATTAATATGTTTACGATTATAATGAAGCCGATTTTGAAAGCCATGAAAACGGACTAATAAATTTTCATATCACTTAGCGGAATTTTGGATAAAATCTGCAGAAGAAAACTGGACGCTTTATAGGAATAAAATAATAGCCTCGTTCAAGCATGAGTTCCTACTCTACGTATCAAGATGACAATATAATCCTTGATACAAAAAACACCCAATCAATTAATCAATCAATCAATGAATCACAGAATCAATTATACAATCCACCATCAAATAATTATTTAACTAAATAATAATATTTAATTAATAAATTCATCAATATTTTATTGTGACCAAAACATCTGGTATGGACTTAAGAGGGTTTAAACAGAAACTGAAAGACACACGGCTAAAACTATTTACATATTACAAAGTGAGCATGAGCATTACACTTTGCTTGAAATTGGCAGGGGTAATAAAAATGTCGAGGTCAGGGTTAAAGTTATTTTCATATGCGAGCTGCGTACGTAACAATGGAGGAATTCACACTAAGTCAGAAGTGTAAAAAAATATCATAGATCTATTTTGTTGTTGGGAAAAATGAATTAAAATCCTACTCAATGAAAGTCATTATGCAAAAAAAAAAATCTTCGCAAAATGGAAACATATCTAACTTGTCTAGCCTCTGGGAGTCCTGCTGCAACTATGCACGGAGTCTTAAATTATCCAAAATTAAATACTCCTCACAAGACCTTCCCTCACGTAAAAACACGAACAAATTCCGGAAGCTCTTTTCACCTAAAAGTGGCCGCGCAGTCATCAGCCTGAAGGATAATGCCGATGAAACTGTTTCAGAGAGTGCGTGCCCTAAAATATTAAATGAATACTTTTCTTCCACATTTAAAAATGAATGGCCACATAATATTCACACCGTTCGTCAAAATGCTAAGAGGCTATGTTGTCTATTACAGTTAAATTTCCCGGTATCATTAAGCTAGATCAGAACCTAAAACTCGCTTCCTAAGAAGGACCAGATAAAATTAAAGCTAAATTCTAAATTATACTGTCTGTATTTTCTAAACTTCTCGGGCGCTATCTTGCACCATCAAATCATGACTCACCTATTCTCAAACAATGTTTTGTTTAGTCAACAGCATAGTTTCCGTAGGGGCGTTTCCTGCGATACCAAGCTCGGATGATTTAAGAGGTTAAAAAGTGCAAACAAAACAAGGACAATAAAAGCACAAAGACGATAGACGGGCGCGTAGCGCCCATCCTGTCGTCTTTGCACCTTTATTGTCCTTGTTTTGTTTGCGTTTTTTTCATTTTAAATCAGTATGAACCAACTCACCAAAGCCCACGTTTTAATCCGAATTTTTTTACGAGATACAGACTAACCGTGGATGCCATGTAGAGACTGACGCCATGTTTCATAACTTTTCAAATGCATTCGACCCTGTTCCCCATCAAGGTTTTCTTTCTAACCTATCATCCCTTCATTTAGATGCCCTAATATTTTCACGGATTCACACACTACACAGTCATTAAAAACCCTGAATCAAACGTAACAAGCGTCACCTCAGAAGCACCTAAGGGATTTGTTCTTGGTCCGTTGCTTTTTTTTATCTTCATTAACAACCTTTCAAGAGAAATTTCTAGTGAAATGTGTCTAATTGCAAATGATTGCGTTATTTATAACACCATCTCATCGGAAATTGATGATCTCAAGCTTCAAGGTGATTTCACAAAAAATGACGACTGGTGCGAAAAAGAAAATAAATGGTATGGCTTAATATTACAAGTGAAAACTAACCCAACTCTCTCGTAGATGTTTGTTTAACCTTTCAATATCCTAGTGACAAGGACGTGATTGAAACTGTACCAGTGTATTAATATTTGGCATAATACAAACACCTAACCATTCATAGACACCTCACATCAACGCTTGTGGCAGCAGAAGCCTCCCAGACACTCTGGTTCGCGAGACGTAATCTACGAGACGCGCTATCTCATGTACAAAAGATGGCTTACAAAACCTACGCAAGACCTAAATTGCAATATGCCTCCGCCATCTGAAGCCGCCCTAAAGTCTTAATCAACCATCTAAAGTCAACCCAAAACCGAGCCACCCGATTCATTTTATCATTCTACGACTACTCCACATGGTATTCCTTCTCTTATACGTCAACTTGGACTAGAACTTTGTCAAACTCGGAGAAAGCGTTCTCAGCTTTGCCTTCTTCAATAAACTGACTACCACTGCCCTGAGCTAAACAGAACCTTCCTTCCACCCCTTGATATAATATCATCCCGCGTGAATGACTCTTGTCTAATTAAACGAATCTGCAATTAAAACTAATGCGTTTAACGAATCACTCCTTCCTCATGTCATATCACTGAATGGAACCAGCTGTCATCCTCTATCGTTAGCATCACTGATGCAGCGGAGTTTTATAATCTTCTACTAGCCCATTTAAATTGAGTACATGAATAGATTCTACTCTTGATTGTTTTATAGTTTGTTATTTTGTCTCTGTTATTATTGCATATTTTGATACATTGCCCCCCCCCCTTTTGATGTAATGCCCTAACTGTGCCTTTAAATGTAAAAATAAATAAAAATAAAAAAATAAAAAAAGAGATAGTAAAAAAGTCTGTACACACCATTTAGACCAGAGTTTATTAAGTTTTTGAATAGACGAGTACTTGCAAGACAATTTATCAGTGCTTCTGTTGCCTTATGCCCATCCTGAGGAGCTGGCCAAGACCCAAGAAGGTGGTGCAGTTTAATCTCTTCGCTTGTTCTTAGGAAGTTTTGTATCTTCATCTTTTTACTTTAGGAGCCGTATGTAGTGCAGTTGCATAACACGTGGTTACTGTCTTGGAGTGAAGAGACGCCGTCTATTATATTTTTTTAGCTTTTGGATGTCCTTATGGCACATGAACTTCTAAGTTTGAATGGATATATTTTGGGTATTTGTAGCAGAAGTGGGAACTTGTCCATTATAACGATGTCATTTTATGACTGATTTCTCAGGCAATACCGTTGCAATCAGTTCTCAAAAATGTAATGAGGACAATTACATTTTTTGTGTGAAAATCTTTGCCTGCCTTGTCTGCAATCACATTCCCTGCAATCCCACGATGTCCCGGCGCCCATTGTAAAACTACCTCGTATCCTTAAACTGATTCCTTTTGGTGAATCTGCAGGATAGTGTGAACGAATTCAATATGCTGACTGCGTTTATTTACTGACGATAAAGCTAGGAGAGCATATTTTGAGTCAACGAAGATCATCCAAAGGTTTGGAGCTTGACAACTAATATATTCCATGGCTACCCTTATCGCTGCAACTTCTGCCGCCATTGAGAATGTTTTGTTAGTTAGTTTTGCTTTTATGGTAGTTTTGATTGAAGGAAGAAGCACTCCGGAAGATGATTTCAAAGTCGCAGAGCCGTCCGCATATACATGAGTTGATATTGAATATGTTCGATATATGTATTCTAAATCTGCATGACCATGATTCCGTGACAAAGCTGTCTATACTCTGTTTCATACTTAGCGTGCAACGCTGTCAAAGCTACTGGCGCGAGCGCGTGGTTTCATCGATGGCTTTGTTTGCGCGAGAACGCGCGCAAATGATCAACGAGATCAAGCCCTACGCTCGCGCCAGTAGCTTTGACAGCGTTGCACGCTAAGTATGAAACAGAGTAGTTCCAGGTTTTGACTCCACGTGGCGTATCAACCTTAAGCAAGACATGAAAGCGTGGGCAGCGGGCTTACTGCTATCTGAAACTCCTCTATCATGGGTTCCGAGTCAAGAGGTCCAACGAGTCAAGAGATCCAACGAGTCAAGAAATCCAATATTGAACCTCTTGACTCGTTGGATAATTTGACCTCTTGACTCGCCATGAATCTCTTTAGGCGTCGGATCTCTTGAAGCGTTGGACCTCTCAACTCGCCATGCGATCGGTTATTCGAAGGAGGGAAGGGGGGCTGCTTATTAAAAGAAAAATGCGGGACAAAAAGAAAGAGGAGCTAAAGGAAAAAAACGCTTGGGCTAAGTGTCTTCATGTCCGCTTTGCGTCGGCCTCCCCGACCTTGATCTATGCGATGTTCTAACTCGCAATGCAGGTCTGCTGCACATGTTGCGTTTTGTTACAGTTTTTTTTTTTTTTTTGTCGCAGAGGTTTTATTGTTTTTTCAGGACATTATCATTGGGGTGGGTTTAGGGGGGGGGGGGGGGACAAAGAAAGTCAGTGCCGTTCTTGTCATTTAATGTGTTTCTTTTCTGTTCGTGTATTCGTTTCTTTTTATGCGCTGTAGGTTTTATGAGAAAAAAAAATAGTGACTTCAGACTGCGCAAACTACCAATGTAAGAGATTTATAATAATTCTTTTACAAAAAATGCAAGCGGATGAAGCGCTTTCTAATGCTGAACCGGCCTTTACAATATGCCCCGTAGCCACTACGAATACAAAAGACTATGAGACAATCACCTCCTTTCCTGAACGCGAACTGATACTAGCACAAAGGGAAAGACAAAAGAAAATACCGACGAAACCCACACAACAAAGCGCACACGGGGTCTGCAACCTTTCAACTTAAAGGAACCATCGTAGTGCCGCGGGCCCACACCAAAAGAAGGCTTATTTGCAACATTCTCATGTTATCTTTTTCCACGAACACCGCTGAGATTGAACCCCAGAACAATACTATTCTTTTATTCAGTTATATGCCTAGGGACTTCCTCGTATCAACTTCAACAAAGGGAGATAAAAACCACGATTGGGGGATCTCTGTCACAGCCAGAGTAAAACGCCGCCTAGCAGCATATCTTGCAGCGCGCGCAGCTGGCCAAGTAGGCAGTGCGCCTGTGGTCTAACGGTTATTGTGCTTGCCTCCGACGCGAAAATCCGCGGTTCGATGCCTGGCCGCCGATACACCTTTTTTTTTTCTGTAATGTCGCGTTTTGGTAAATTTGAGTACCCTATGGTTTATTCGAGGTTAGAACGTTCAAGGCGCCGAACTTTCTACACCGACTGTTCCAGAAGCCCACGCGTCTACATAAGGGGCTCCGCGTGGCGAGCCGGAGTCAGTCTCGCCCCAGCGTTCGGCCCTGCTGTTTCGCCGCCATCGACGCTAGCCTTTTTCTATTTTCTTTCGGGCACAAATTCACCCCCATTAAACGTATAGTTCCTCCAGTTAAGTCACCGCCTAATATTTTGTCATTCGGGGCAATATCGCTGGGGCGTGTTATGTATCTGGGGAAAGCCTTGATGTATAAAAAACTTTAAGAGATAATCAAGAAAAAAAAAAAGAGCCAAATGTATTCTAGAATGCAGACACGTCTCTTCCCGAAGTTGTCTGTGATTCACAAGCACATTTAATAATGCGGTGTTATGTGCACAGTGACCTAACACAAGACCAAAATATGTTTCTAAACACTACCCCAACTTAATAGTTAACGCTGAAAAACCTGAAAATTCTGACTAATAGTATCTACCAAGATGTCACCAACGGCGTTATAGAACCCTTGTTTTCCAGAGCACCCAAGTAATTGAAGCAGCCAGTAATAGTTACTAGTAGCCATTGATAGCCATCGGAACCCGTATGATTGACAAAAAGGACTGACAGACTATTTTCATAGGTAAGCAGAAGAGGTTCTTAAGAATGGGTTAGAAATCAATTTTCCATCCTAGATACCTAAGTGTGACAACCACTTACCGCTAAAATATTGTCACGAATGACAGGAGAGGAGGCGGCAAATAACTGAAGAAATAAACAGACGCGAATAATAACTGGTGTCGCTTGCGTTGATGTCGGCGTGACAGCACAATCAAACGCGGCCGAAAACTTTACTCCATCTTACAAGCTGCGTGCAGCAGAAGCAAACGCACGACCGCTAACGCGTGGTTTTTAGAAGTGCTGTTAGCCGGAGCATTGTGCCATACATATGTAATATAAAAAGATAAAATCCCGTTTCCGTGGCAAAAAATGAAAGCCGTTTACCACTTCCTGTAACACCGAATTAGAGCGCAGCTCTTGAGGAGGAGGAGGGAAGGGTACTGAGGGGAAGGTATACCCCTCCTCCCTCCTCCTCACGTCCTCATCCTGTTTGCTACTCCTCCCTCCAAGCGGCGTCGCCGTCGCCTCACGAGGGTCACGTGACCTCACCGGGGTCATGTGACGTCACCGGGGTCACGTGACCTCGCGGGGGTCACGTGACCCCTAGAGGTCACGTGGTGATGATGTCATCAGTGACGTCACCAGTGACGTCGCTGATGACGTAATCGTCATCAGTGACGATGACGATGCTAATGCCCATGACGTCATCAGTGACGATGACGATGCGGACGCCGATGACGTCATCAGCGACGTCACTGATGACGTCATCAGTGATGATGACGATAACGATGCGGATGCCGATGGCGTCATCAGTGACGTCACTGATGACGTCATCAGGGACGATGACGATACGGATGCCGATGACGTCATCAGTAACGTCACTGATGACGTCATCAGTTGCGATCACGATGCCGATGTCAATGACGTCATCAATTACGTTACTGATGATATCATCAGTGACGTCATTCGTTTCATAATGCACCGCGCGGTTACGCCGACGCCGCTCAAGCCGGAAACGGGCGCCTAAGAGCTGCGTTCTAAAAACTGTCTCCACGTTCCTTCAGAATGGTCTTTCTTGCCCAGATTTCAAAAGACCGTTAGCATTAGGTTCTTCCATGGATTCGATATCAGATATTCAACCGTTTCATGGTAAATTTTGCACGATTGTTTCCCTGGATATCAAGGATTTGTATTATTTACTCCAACCAGCCATTTTGCTTTCTAGGGTCCGCTCGTTTCTAGAGGAGAATTTACTTCGGTTTTCAGTCCCAGTCTGGTATAGAGATCAATAATTTTCTAAGGATACTTGAACTGTATCTAAAGTCGACAGTGGTAAACTATGATGAGCGGAAATACATTTAACGTCAAGGTGTTTGTCTTTTTTCGGCTGTCGCCCCGGCCCTTCAGAAACATACCTCAGGAGCTTAGACCTATAATTGCATGAGATGATCAAACATTATCACCCGAGCTCATCACTTATTAGAAGATACGTGGATGACATATTGGTATGTGTCCGTGACTCAGCCCTTGCTGGTTCCATTGAGAATACCATGTACAGGGAGGCATCGGAGTAGCAGTTTTCTATAGGAAGTATTCACTGGCGGCCATAGCTGTGTGCGCGAATGCTGAGCGCGTGCTGACGGCGAGCTTCCACAGTTCTTTTGCAACGTGCATTCCGCACCATCAAGAGTGCCGGTCTTAGCAGCCTATTGATGTGAGCTCGTTCTGAGCATGCGCTCTAAACAGCACCCACAAATATGGCGTCCAGTGAATACTCCCTATAGAAAAGCAAGCCAACAACGTACATAAGTATTTAGACCTACAGCTCAGATTAGTTCCCGGTTTATGTTGGTCGTATGGCAAAGAAAAGGCTAAACCAGTGCTTCCCTTTGATAGTTGCCATTCAAAGCATGTCAAGGCAGGATTAGTTCGTAACATGATTAACAACGCGGTTCAAAAGTCATGTTGGCACTCCATTATGACGTCGATTCAAGTTGTGTTTTCCCGGCTAAAGGTTGCAAAGTATCCTCAAGAATGTATTTCCAAGCAGCTTTCGAACATTGTTGCTAAAGACAAACAGCTTAGGAAAATGCCCGAGCACAAAAAGTTTGTAGTCGTACCGTTTTTTCGTAGGATTTCACACAATTGAAAATCAGTCGGTGATAAGTGTGGTTTACGCATGGCATTTAGCACAGATAGCAGTTTGAAACGGTTAACCTCCGTTCGCTCCCGCCCAGAAAGGTTGTTTAAAAAAAACACAAGGAAAAGTGTGTTACATGTATTTCAGGTATAGTCTGCAAGATCCCTTTTGATTGTGGTTTGTGCTATATAGGTCAAACGAAGCGTTGTCTTAATGATAGACTAGCCGAACATAAACGATGTGTCAAAACAAGGATCCATATCCCGAGGTATCCGCGCATATTCAGGAGAGTTGGAACTGCGTGCCTTTATAGAACTCGACAACCACAATTGTAACAGAAACAAACGACCTCAAGCGCCTGCTGAAAGAGTCAATCGCAATAGCGAAGCATTGGAATGCAATGAACAAGCCTTCTTTGTCTTTAGATGCGGAATGGAAGCGTTTTTTAAATCTCTAATGGTATTGTTAACATTATTTCCTTTTTTGTGTAGTCTTATAGCTGACTTTCTCAGTGAAAGGTCCAGTGCAAACTGTAGTTTTCCCTGCGGGTTTTTTTAATGATGTGTCATCTTTGGTGCTGTCAGTTCTTTTGTTGGTTTGTCCCCATTGTTAGAGGTCAGGTGTCGTGTCTTTTGTGGAGAGGGGTGATGTGAAGAAGGGTTCCCTTTCCTTCCTCCTTTTTCAACCCTATATAAAGGGTTCTTACCTCAATAAAGGTTTAGCTGTGTTTGAAACGTTCTCCTTCTCGTCCTTGTCGTCGTCATGTCATCACATCAGTCTCGGGTTTTTCACTAAAATGTTTTCCTTGTTTGTTTGTATTTTTGATTCAGGCTACCAGTTGGCGAGTTTTAGTAGACCTTCCCCATAACACCCGTAACAATACGCCATACTCCTCCGGCGCCTTTCCGCGTGCATCCTTTGGTTATCGGGTACCGTTCCGGGTGCTATCGACTGTCTACAAAAACTCCCCAGTATTGCGCAATTGGTAACGTTTGCTTTCATTTCCCCGAAGGGGCACCT